>PVKE010042359.1:0-13784 GCA_004027555.1 Craseonycteris thonglongyai
GTCCCTCGGCGTTTTAAAAAAGTCCCGATTTTTGGAAAGAATGCACGACAAGCTAGGGAATGGCGGGAGATAGACCAAATTTTTAATCAAGAACCCCTTCTCCCCCGGTCAATGGTGTCCCGCTTTACCAATGTTAAAATCTGGTCACCTTACTCTTGAGCCAGGGGGTGAGAACCAAACTGGGTTCTCCCATATGGGAAACACACCCCAGTTCAGCATTTGGGTCCGCACAGACTGGGGCCAAGATTCAATCCTCGGTTCCCAGGGCTGCGAAGTGAGCGCTTCACCCGCTGAGCCATCCTGGCTTCCGCTATTCTATAGTATATGCATATGAATTCTTCCCCTATTCCTGTGTTGTTGTTGTTGTTGTTTTTTTTTTATTGTTTGGGAGAAGGTGAGAGAGAGAGTGAGAGAAGAAGGCAAGGCCCAGAGCAGTCTCCATAGTTATACATCGTTAGTTGTTACATGGTTTCATTCCACAAAGGTGAATATAGGGCCATGAGGGGCAGGAGCCAAACCGGGGGCCTCCCACATGGAAAACAGAAACTTCCTCCTCCATCCCCGTGGTTATCAGTTGTGCAGCAGTTCAGCATACGGGTTTTCGTGGGCTGGGGCCGAGATTCGATCCCCAGATTGCACTGTTGCAAGGCAAGCACTCAACCTGCTAAGCTGTCCCAGCATCCCTTTGCTGTGTTCTTGAAGAGGTGGAAGGATAGTGTATGGATCAGTACTGATGTAGGCTTCTGAGAGAATTTTCAGCTTGCTGGAAAAAGAGGAAGAGATATCAGAACAGTACATTTAATAGGGGGAGGGGGAGAATAATACATCAAAAGGAAACATCTGAAAAGTGTCAGCAAAAGCTGTGGCATCTAAAATTATTGCTGAACTACTATTTTTAATATTAGACCATTATTTCAGAAACTCCTTCCGAATTGCTCACATATTAGGGCGAGAACTAAGAGTGACAGAGGTTCAGTTATTAAGGGCAGTTTCAGACACTTCTTTCCCATTTCTGTTGTATGCTGAAGAAAGGCACACTTCAGAGGACCTTACCATTAAGTTCCAGCTCTTTGCTACCTATTATTTTGGCCTTTCTTTTTGCTTCATTAGTTCTGTTTCCACGTTTACATGAGTCCATGCGATGCCACGAAGTATGAGGCTGATGCCCACGTGTCTAATTATCGATAAGTGGCATCTCCAGTTCACACAGCTCTGATTTTGTATTGTTATATACATTGACTTGGATTCTAGATATTTCTCTTACTGAATTATAGAATGTCAAACCTTCCATTCCCTCAAAATCACACTTGACAGTCAAGGCAACTTTTTAAAGAAGCTTATTCACACCCAGGTAATCATCTATGCCTGATGTGTGGATTACTCACAGTTTGGTTTCCTTACTTCTGCCTCTCTTGTATTCCTCCCAGTGCAGATTGGAGAGAACGTCCCTGTAGCTGTTTTTCTGTTCTGACCACTTGACATTCACTTCCGCTAGCTACCACATCTGACTGAGGAGCGGATGCCAGGCTGACACATTGGGCTGATGCAACAGGCAGAGTCTCTCCTCACCAGGAAACGAATGAATTCCTTTCCATAACTGTCAGACCGAGGGAAGGGCAAGGTCGTGCTCAGCCAATCCTCTCACAGTCCTACCCACATCGCCATTCCTTCCTTGCAGGTGATGACACGGCCTGTCCTCTTGCTCACCTGCCACATGTACATGTCCTTCAAAGACACTTCTGAAGAAAGACACTGAGTCCCCTTCATCAGCTACTCTAGCCTTCTCTGGCTGTTCACGTCCCTGGTTTCTCTGGTTTCTTCGGCATGTCCTGTCAGGATCCACTCTCAAGGAACAGCTACTTGATCACTTTGAAGATTGTGTCAGTTATAATGCACGTAGTCACCAATAGCAGAAAACACAGTTCCAACTGGCTTGAGTCATAAAAAAAGACTTACTGGCTCACATAACTGGAAGGCCAGAACTACGTATGTCAGTGTCAGGGCAGGTCTGACTTAGGGGCACAATTGCATCATCAAGGGCCTGGTTTCTCCCCTTTTCTCTAATATTCCTTGGTATCAGCTCCATGCTAAGGCTGCTGTTGGGGACCCAACATGACTGACAATGATGCCTGGGTCTACATCCTTTCCCTTCCTGAAGAATAAATTACTGTTTATTCCAAAGTCCCCACAGACGTTCCCTGTGTCTCGCTGCCCACACATGTATCTGGGGACAGGGGTAGGAACACTCTGATTTTTGTAGGCCCTCAGAGAGGTTCTTTCTTTGTAGTCAGCACCTCCAAAGCTCATGGGCAGCCCCCATGACAGAAATACTGTATGGATGGATATAATATTGCATAGTATGTACCATATGATACATGTACAATAGATGAAAACAGTTCCAAGAGTATATAATAGTAAAATGTAGTAAAATATGTAAGTTTGGAGTATTTATTAACTTTATTTTAAACATAATTTATTTAATTTTAACTTTATATGCATTAATTTTTAATGATGACTATGTTTAGAAATGAGCTCAGAAAGTTCTTGAAATTTTAATCAACTCTCATGAGCCAGCTCCCATACATACCTATAAGCAGCTGTGATTTGTAAGGTATTGATAACTTCTAACCTTCCCCAGAAAACAGTGGATTTTTAAAAACCATGCTTGGGGAAGCCAGGATGACTCAGCGGGTTGTTCGCTTTATAGCCCTTGGGACCAAGGATTGAATCCTGACCCTGGCCCCTGTGGACCCATGTGCTGAACTGGGGTGTGTTTCCCATGTGGGAGGCCCCCAGCCTAGTTCTCGCCCTACACGGCCCCTGCCCACCTATGTGGAACAAAACCATGTCAAAAACTGATGATGTACAACTATGGAGACTGCTCTGGCCCTCCCCCTTCTCTTTCTCTCTCTGTCTTTGCCTCTGTCAAAAACAATAAAATCAATCTTAAATAAAATAAAAATAAAAACCATGTTTCTTTAAATCATGCAATATTTTAACCCATTTCCCATTTAGAAAGAAGAAAATGCAGCTTGCCACCACATTTATTTAATTATGCTTTTTGAGGCTAGAGCAAATCTGGTTTTCAATGTGAAAATAAAATATAAAAACTGTTCTTGGAGTTATTTCTAAATAAAACTTGTCTCTAATTCTAATGTAACAAAAATGTAAATGATGGTCAGTATCTAATAATTTTTTTCATGTGGCAAACTTTGGGGGTAAGGTTAGGACTGTAATCTGTGAATTATCTCAGGGTAATGCTGCAGCGCCGAGCACCGCTGACCAGCATTCTCAGGGCAAACGGGAAATGGGCCTGTTCCCAGGGCCTCTAAGAGATCCAGGTTCTGGAGTCCTATTGTGCAGCAATCCAGGAGACGGAGATACGCCTACGAGGCATGTGGGCCTCTAGGAAGCAGGTATTAGGATTAGAATCAGTATCGAGCCACAGAAATCAAACTACTTTCAAGTAGCCCCAAATGTAATATAAAGATAGGTCTCATATATTGAGACAGGGTTGAAATTCACCTTGGATACAGAGAGCTTTGAACTTGCAGGGCACAGTAGGCAAGTGATTACATTTGATGGATGAAATGGGCCTTGAGGTTGCCGCGCCAGTATGCAGGCCTCTGCTGCTCTTCAGTATGTAATGTAAAACACAAACGATAACAGTATTTATATGATTAGGTTGGTACGAAGTTACAGTGATGTAATTCATGTAATGAATCAAACTTACAGTAAATGAATTGAGGAATCTTGGCTATGACTACCCCCTTCCCGGCCTTGTTAATAAGACTGTGTATTTAACATCATAGGATCTTTAAGTACTGACTCAGGGTGATTGTTAGGAATATGAAGTAACATCCCACTGCGAGGTCAGTATAATTATAGGAAGACATAAAGCCCGTGGGGTATGGGACCGAACGGCCTTATCATTTGGCTTCGGTGTGACAAATGGGCCTCCCTCCAGCCCACACACTCTGGTCCTCGTACCATGTTAACTTCCTCAGGGGGTTCTGTTGAGCCTTCCTCTGCTTCCAGCTTCTCCTCTTGCATCACCCACTTCCTATACTTGCTAGAGAGGTGGCCTAGGCTTTGGTCTTCAAAGGCCACTAAGATACTACCCTGGCATAACTTTGTTGTTGTTGTTGTTGTTGTTTTGTGGCATAACTTCTGTCTCTCATCTTACCTTCCTGAGCATCAACTGCTAGCTCACTGCTACCAACTGGGTGCTGCTTTGCATTATGCCGCCGTGGTTGTCTCTACCACTCCGGCACCGTGCCTGCTTCTTGTCTCTGCAGTTTTCTTTTCTCTGTATCACTTTTTCTTTATTTACTATATTTTTTAAAATTTATTTTTGACTGAGAGAGAGAGAGAGAGAGAGAGAGGGAGAGAGAGAGAGAGAGAGACAGAGAGAGAACTGAACTGGGGGAGCTCCCAGTTCAGCATGTGGTTCCGCACAGGCCGGGGCCGGAATTTGATCCTCGGTCCCTGGCAATGCAAAGTGAGCGCTCAACCCACTGAGCCATCCTGGCTTCCCCATGCTTCACTTTTCTCTAGCCGTTTGGTCCCTATGAACACCTCTTGGTTTTGGTGCAAAACATTTTGAGAAGCTAATAACCATTCTCCTGCTTGGTAATTGATTCATTTAAAAACTATTCATTAACCCCCTACAGTACACAGAGTGCATGTACTTGATACATAGCCATATCAAAAACAAACAAAAAAAGGACTTTGTACAGAGTTCTAGAAAAAAAATTACAAATATAGAGCCATAAGAGCTATAGAAGAAAGAGAAGAGGTCACATCTCACAAGGAGGTGGGAGGGGGAGGCATGAAAGGACAGTACCGCTTTATTTGTGGTTTTGGAAACTTTCTGGATGCTTGGCAATGCTGATGGACAGATAACTGAAATTTTTGTTCTTATAATAATGCCTATGTGCCTCTAATTATTTCTTGAATATCTTATCTCTCTCACTGTGTTGTGTTGCAGTATGATTAAGGTCAGAGGTATTGCTGTTCGCCCAACCCTATCTCCCTTCTAATGAACACACATATACTTAAAGGCAGCTTGTGAATAAAAAAAGTTTGCAACAAATCTCTGTCACATGAAAGAATGAATAATTAATCCTCATATTCTAATTTGATTTGAAGATTACATAGTTTCTATTGAGAAAAGTATTATATGTTTAGAGAGTCATAGAAATTATAACCTTAAGAATTACTTGGTCTAATGATTACCAAACCTGGCTATATCAAAATCAAATAGGGGTGGATTAGAGCAAGGTGACTTTATAATAAACCTCTACCCCAAACCAACACAACGCAAACCTGTGTGCTTGGTGATAGTCTCTGCGGAGCTGCCATGTTCTGGACCCACGAATGAAGTTTAACTTCGTCCAGAGTCTGAACCTGTTTCTCCTCCATAAGATCGTATTAGTAACAGTTTTGCAAATATCGGGTTTGCAGTCTGGAGGTCCCTAACTCTCAAGCCTTAAAGAGTCGTCCTTGCTCTCAGTGGCCAAGTGGCTTACATGCCCTTCTCACATCTCTGAGAGTGTCTGAGGGGAGCTACATGCTTGACTGAGACTTCCCTTTTTTTTAAGATTTATTTTTTTATTATTTTGGACAGAGACAGAGAGGCAGAGAACAAGATGGAGAGAAGGAGGAGGGCCCAGAGCAGTTTCTATAGTTGCATGTCATCAGCTTTTGACATAGTTTCATTTTACAGGTGGGCACAGGGCTACACAGGGCAGAAGCTGGGCTGGGTGCCTCCCATGTGGGAAGCATGCCCAGGCAGGAGCTGAACTAGGGGTCTCCTACATAGGAGGCTCACCCAGGTGAAAACAGAACTGGGGGTACACCCCAGTTCAGCATACAGGTCCTCACGGGCCGGGACCGGGATTTGATCCTCAAACCCTGGGGCTGCAAATGAGCACTTTACCCGCTGAGCCATCCCAGCATCCCCTTGACTGAGACTTTCTGTGGGGAGATCTTTCCTCTCCACTCTCCAGATTCTGTTCCTCAAGCTTGCAGTACCATCCTCCCTACTCCTCATGCTGCCCCTTGTTCTGGCTCTCAGCACTAATAGCAAGCACTGAATTGGCGGTTTATTGAAGTCTGGGGGTATTTACCCAACAAGTATGCATTGAGAGTCATTCTGTGCCAGGCACTGTGCTGAGAATGGAATGTAACCTCCCCACATTAAAAAAATACATTTATAAAACAACAATAAACTAAACAAACAAATACGATCTCTACCTTCGTAGGTGGCTTCCGCAACAAACCCCCAATCACCCAGACAATACCCAACAAGCTCAAACTTTTCCACCAAAAGATGCATAAAATTCTAACATCATTTTTTTTTACTTAAATGGGGATCAACCATGCCTCTCCCCAAGAAGGGAGAAACCTCTTCAATTCTGTTTACTTTAATAGAAATCATCTTTCTCAGTATACTCACCTTGTAGAGTTGCTCTAGTGATAAGACACATGCCTAAAATGCATGGTGTACCACTTAGGGTCCTAACATGACAATAAAATTATTTTTCTATATAATTATTCCATAGATTTTCCTCAGACAACATGGAAGTAATAAATAGAAGCAGAAACTCTGTCTTCAATAAAAGTAAGAGACAGCTATGTCCCTGAACCATAATATATAAAGGCATAAAGCAGATGGAAGAGTAATGACTTAATATCTGATCCACTTTGAACATCTGCATTCAGGTAAGTAAGTAATGGCCTCACAGTTCTTCCCTAAGGTATGCTTCTATATTGTATTTACACCAGTGAAACTGAAGGGCCCATCCAAATGGTTTTTCCAAAACAAGATTCTGTTCAGATATGATTCTCTTGCTTATCTAGTGGCAGGTCAAACTTCAAGATCTCTAAAACAAACAAACAAATAATGAAATGATAATAATAAATTAGAGTTAGTCTCAAAAAACAAAGACCCCATTTTCTCTAAATATACAAGATAACACCAGTTGTAGAACGAGTTCATGGGGCCATAGCACACTGGTTCATCTCTTCCTATGGGAATGGAAGGTTTCCTGTCATCAAATATGACATTCACAGACCTTTGAACTGTGCATGTTTATCTTTTGGTTTAAGTGCAACAGAATTCAAGGAAAGCACTCTTAGAAAACCCCAAGATTCTGCATGGTTCTTTCCTCATTGGCGCCACTGGGCATTGCTCTCAATCCAGCTACATACATTTGCAGGGCTTCTCTCTGAGCCCAAATCACAGTGACAGAATGCAGAGCTGGCTCAATATACAAGGCATTTGGGAATTGTCTTAATTAAGGAAATTTAATGGGTCTTCCCTGGGGTGGCACAAATCACAAGATGTTCTTACTCCTACATAATGAATATGGATACAGGCAGATGAATGACAAGCGGTTCCACTCCTCACCCTTCAACCCAGTGCTTTCTCCATTAAAAAAAAGATAAGGTAAAGCAGATGACCAGATTTTAGAACAGGAAGAGGCACAGAGTTAGCTCTTCTTTTCCTCTGTTTCTATAGTAATAATAATAAAACAAGTTGAGGAATAGTTTCCCTCCCAGAGTTCCCTCCTACACCATAAGCACTTAGGGAAAATTTTTCCTGATCTGTGTTAAGCCTTTCTGACCACCACGTGGGAACATCTGCAGAATGTTCGATAAGTAACTGTGGTTTGCTGTGGTATGCATATCCAAGAGAGAAAATGTAGCCTTTGTACTCTCAGAGTTGACTGGCCTAATTATTCTTTTCAAATCTTTCATCATGAGAAAACAATTTATTCTTCTCTTAACACTGCTTATGGTTAATGGAACAAATAAGAAAAGAAGAGATTGAGAAAAAGAAACTGAATTAATTGCACTGGGGTATGAGCTTCAGTTAACAATTTGGACTAATTAAGGGATAAGGCTTATTTTAAAGAGTAGAAATTCTGATAAAGGACAATTAAAAAAAATGTAACCTTACTTTCAAACATGGATAATTACCAATAATTACCACTATTGGGTAGAAAACAGGCAGAGGTCATGGCGGGTCTGTTCTGAGGAATAGCAAAGGCGGTTTCCAAATCTGCGCATTGTTTGATGAAGCCATTGCTGAAGTAGTTGTACAACTTTGTATCTATAAAAGAATGTCAGGCACTGTTCTTGGCCATGGGTACTTAACACCGAATCATAAAGGAAAAAATCCCACCCCTTGTGGATGTTTAGAGAAACAGACAATAAACAAATAAATACAATTTATAGTATGTTAGATGTGTTGAGTAATTGAGTGGGAAGGTAAAAGAAATGATGAGCAAGGTAGAGAGAGGTAAGGGTTACAGTTTAAACAGGGTGGTCCAGATAGGACTCTTTGAGAAGGTAATATCTGAGGAAAGACCCCAAGACAGTCAAGAAGCAAACCATGTGTGTATACATCTAGATGACTATTTCAAGCAGAAGAAAGAGTCAGGGCAAAGGTCCTGGGCCGTGAGCATAGTGGGAACGTACCAAAACCAGCAAGAGAACTTAGGGACTGAACAAGAGAGAGAGTAGTAGGAGATTAGATATACAATACTAAAATGAACATTACAGCTTAAGAAAGGATTAGGTTTCAGAATTTGTTACTTTAGTAAAAGAATCTTAATAAAATAGCACGAATATCTTTTCTGCACTTAAAATTGCTTCTAACTGCACAGGAATGCTCACATTCAGCAGGAACTGTTTACTGTATGGTTTCCAGAACTCCATCCCCCCCCCCCACTTTTCCTTTACTTGCTGATTTTTCCACTCACACCTTCATCAGCAATGTGTATTTTAATAAAATAATTATTTTCTTGTGGAATCCTGACGAAATTCTGGGCCATTCCTGGGAGGGGTGTGCACACAATTTTTTCTAATATTTGGTGGTTTTCTTCAAGTTATGTATGCCTCTTCTGGAACAATTACTTTCCCATTTTAGACCCTATTTCCCAAAATGTATCATTTTATAGCAAGAAATGTACCCTGTGTGAGAAAGAACAATGTGTGCCACCTTGTGACAGATCAATGAGATATCAAGTAAAGGATAACATTTATTCACCTAAATTAATTGACTATGTTGCTCCATTGGAAGGGGTTCTTAAATAGTCTTAAAAATTATATTATAATCCACATTTTTGGTGCATATTAAAGTAAAGCCACTACTTAGAGTGAATTACACTTCTAGATCCATCTGACATCATAGCTATGTTTGGGTTAAATTTTGGAGCTTTTAAAACTGGATGGACTTTAAGAATTGGAACAGGCCCATCGACTTGTTTGTTTATATTTATCTATCTCTGTATATATTAAGCAATAGAAAAGTTGTGAAAATTTAAAACAATGAGCTTAAATACTGCTTGTAGATTTAGAAATGTAACTGTGACGCTCATCTCCTTCTGCAATACAATTCATCAATTCGTGATTTTTGATGTGTTATAGGTATTATGGCTTTTTGTTTTGGGCTGTGTGTATGAAAGAGAGTCCTAACAGAAGCACATGTTTTTCTTAATATCCACAGAGGAAATGGTGGAATTGGCAGCAAGTGGAGAAAAGGCCGCCTCAACACCAGTGTAATACACCTCAGGGGAACCCTGTGTACAGGAACCATCAAAGACTGTCAAAAGACAAAATACTTCTTATAATTGGAGACAAAACCTTTGGTCTTTCCTAAGTTCTGATCTTGCTTTTCTTTTCAGGAGGGATTCCTAGCACCATTAACAATTTCAAATGAGCAAAGAAAATTTTATCATGTAGTTCTTCTCATTCTGTCCCGCCCCTCCCCCTTCTCTTGTTTATTTATATTGCATACTTATTAGGGGTAGGATATTTTTCGTATAATAAAAAAGAAAATTGGGCATATGACAAATTAAAAATATTATGATGGATATAAGATAAAAACAGTAAACTATAATGAGGTTAAAAGCATATGAAAGAAAACCAGCATTTTTGTCAGGTAATGATGAATACTCTTATTGTAAAACATATACAATACATGGATACACACGTGTACATGCAAAAGATACATTAATGGTTTATTATTTTGCACCTGAAATAATGTCAGTTTGTTACTCAATTCTTATTCAACTCATATGATAATAAATGATAATAATTTTTTTGCAGATTGGCTTTAATACAAGAAGAAGAATTTTCAGTTATCTTTTGTTCAGATGTAGAACCTCCTTCATACCCTTTTGAAAAAAGAAGAGAGAATCAAGAAAATAAATTATTTCAAATACACTAAATTGAAGGCTGCAAATTGCGGGGAGGGGGATGTGAGAAATGAGGAAATAGGAACAGCAAGAAGCTTTCTGGGAGAAAGAGTGGCCTGTGTAAAAGCCCACAAGTGACAGGTGACCGAAGTACTAGGAACTGCAAGTCTTTCTGATTGACAGGGAGACAGACAGAATTTGAGACCCGACGGTGCTTGGAGATGAGGATAACACCGTGCTGATCCTGGTAAATCCCACTAGCTACGGATAGCAATGGGAGGCACTAAAGGCTTAGAAAATGAAGGGAGAGTACCACAACCCATTTGAGGAGTCCCTGGTTGCAGTGTGAGGGATGTATTACAGGAGGATGGGTCTGGAGGCAGACAGGCCAATGGGGAGGTTACCACTGATTGTTTATGTGTTTGCTGTCAGCAAGCTTTCCAAAAGAAAAACGTCATTGCTATCAACTAAATGTCTGTGTCCCCAAAAGATTCATATGTTGAAGCCTAATCCCTGATGTGATGTATGAGGAGGTAGGGCCTTTGAAAGTGAATTGGATCGTGGGTGGAATTAGTACCCTTATAAAAAAGATCACAGAGAACTCCTTTGTCTCTTCTGCCATGTGACTGGCTGTAGAGAAACCGGCAAATGGACTCTCACCAAACATCAAATCTGCTGGCACCTTGATTTTGGACTTGCCAGCTTTCAGAACTGTGAGAAATAAATTTCTGTTGCTTAGAAGATACCCAGTCTATGGTGCTTTGTTAAAGCAGCCCAAGAAGACTAAGACAGACATCTCATGCACCAGAACTTAGGGAACACTACCCCTAAATTCCTTAACAGAGCAAAATGAGAGATTCTTTTCTATATCCCAGCATAACTGAGACCTCTCTGAGAATTGCCTCATGATCAGTGGGGGCAGGAAAACCTCAGAACACTCAGAGGGGACATGAGGCCTTCTGGCACTAAGCAGGGAGACGAAGGTCATCCTCGTGGTCAGAAGCTAGTAAACTTCAAAGAGACTATTTGAAAAGAGTATTGATAGATTACATTATGAAAGGATTACAGTATGTATCCAGTAAAACATTAAGATGTTTTGTTGATTTTCACATCCTTTCTTGAACTACTGAAAAGCAGCCTTGTCTTATTATTGCAAAGGCTGACTTTTCTCATCAATCTCTAGTGCCTAGAACAATGCCTGGAACACGATTGGTGTTCAAGCAATACTTTGTTTATTTTTGTATGTGCCAGGCACTGTTGTAAGGACGAATTCTTATAACATCCCTATTCAGATGCTTCAATTATCCTGATTTTAAGGATGAGAAATCTGGTTAAGAAATCCTAAGATTCAAAATGAGATGTGTCTAATGGTAAAGCCCATTATTTTAATCACTCTATTATACTGCATTTGTGAGACCTGTGGATTATCCAAGTGATAATACCCAGCAGATAATTAAAAACAGGTGGCTGAAGTTCAAGAGAAAAATCTAGCACACAGAGACACATTTCACAATCATTGGCGTTTAAATTGCAATTAAAAGTAAAGGAGTGGGATTAACATCGCCTGGGCAATGCCCCTCTTGGGGATGCCGGGATAGCTCAGCAGGTGGAGCACTTGCCTTGTAACCTCAAGGTCTGGGATTGAATTTCGGCCCCAGACCGGGCCAAATCATGGCAACCACCAGGATGGCAGCAAAGGTCCTCATCTCCCACATGGTAGGCCATCGGTTTTGTTCCCACCCCATGCGACCCACATCCACCATGTCACAACTAATGATGTACAACTGAGGAGACTGCTCTGGGCCCTCCCTCCTTTTATCTTCCTCTCTCTCACCTTCTCTCAAATAATAAAATAAATCTTTAAAAATAGAAAAAAAAATTTTTTTTTTAATAGTGACTCACTACATACACTCATGGATGCACGTGCATGTGCGTCTCCTATAATAATATCTATCCTTATTAAATATAGTATATTCTTTTATTTTTAATTTTATTTTTTCTATGCAACTCTATTTAGAAATGCTACTTGTAACCTACTAGGCTAATGACATGATGCGATAATAGGTTGTGCTCTGCAGTCTGAGAACCACTACCTTTAATAATCTGGCTCAGAGATGTGTTGCCTTCTCTTTGGCTGGCGATTTCTGGCCATGCAGATGTGCTATGTTCAAGCAAAGTTTTAAATATTGGAAATTTTACTTAAAAGTCTGGATTTCCAGTTTATTTTGAGGAATGGAAATTTTTTTGCTATTGGCAGAGATTGGAAATGAGAAACAGCTGTTGCCGGGTTCCCCACAACTCAGCAGCTTCTATTATGTTTCTGATACTGAATATCAACCGCCATTTAACATTGTACTTGTTTTTCTGTTTTTTATAGCAAAAAAGGTAGTTGTTTTTTTCTTCACTGTATCAGTGAGTAAGAGAGCAACATTATTTTACTCACACACAACCTACTTCATTTATTTACGTTATCTTCAGATCTCTCTAAGCACTTGCATTTGTGATCCCTGGTGCACAGTGTTAAAGGTAGAGAGCCAAGGATGGAAGCCTGGGCAACACCCACAATAAAAGAAAGAGGAAAAAGAGCCCTAAAAACCTACCAAAAAGGAATAGCTAAAAGAAGCAAACCATAAGAATAGCATGTAAAGGAAACTGGGGTCAAGAGCATTCAATGCAGGCTGTACTGTCTTTTTGAAATCAGTTATGTGTGGATTTAATTGGCAAAAACTTCCAAAGAACATTCTGTTCTCTTTAGTTGATTATCTCAGTGTCTGATCCCCACTGCGAGGAAGAAACAAAAATAAAGGATTTCTAGAGAGAGACCTGTCTTAACATGCCAGGACTTAGAGGATGAAGACACTAAAGGCAGGAGCCAGATATTATTTTGGTGGCGGTGTTTTTTGGGTTGAAGAATGTGGCTCCCACATGTCGTACTATTTAGAGACAAGGTTCATGAGACAGAAGTGGTAATGGAAGCCCCTGTCTCAGTGTGGATTGGGACTGAGCATGCTAGCGTTGGAGTGCTTCAATCACCTCCCTTTCATGGGTCCAAGAGACTGGCACCATTACCGAGGGCACAAGTGTGGTACAATATTTTTATTAAGCTTTGTGCCCATTCCAGTGGTGGCTCACTGTCATGGCCCATCATTGGAGTGGGTCTGTAAGATGAGTTGAAGTTCTAGGAATAAGACTTTGAGAGGATTTACAATTAGCTGTAAAGGAGGGTACTCCTAATAATGCCTGGGATCAGAGAGCACTTGGAAAAAGTTTGAGATTTTAAATTTCGATTGTACCACAGAAAACTCAAAAGTCACTTGGGAATTAACAATTGAATATTATATTAGACAATTTGAAGGGGTGAAACAAAACAAATTCTGCTGTAGTTGTCCAAAACACAAAAAACAAACAAACAAACTAAGCTCTTAGTCCTAAAGTAATTTTTAAAAAGATTTCTACCTTATGACTAATTTTTTTTTAATAGCAAGGGAAGAAGAAACAAAAAGCAAGACAGACTATTCTTGCCTAAATGTCAGTCTTGGAAGGAGAGGAGTATTTGCTTTTCTTTTGTTTTTTCAA
>PVKE010042360.1:0-13784 GCA_004027555.1 Craseonycteris thonglongyai
AAGTAGTAAGAATGATGGGATAAGTGTGTTTGAAGCAAGGGGGAGTAATGGCAATGTATTTTACTATAATAAATTTTAATTTAAACCTTCACTGTATTATATTTTTTGATCACACCACATAAAATATAACTGACTGGAGTGAAAGAAACCTGAGGAATTTTCTAGCTTGTTTTCAAACCTTGTCAGTAAGTTTCTGAAAGGAGTGCTTAAGTAAGATTTATTTTCCAGTGAGTTTAAAGTTTTGGTTAGTATTTAATATCCACAAAACATCAATACTTCTACCTAGAATTATCTGTATGAAATATTTAGTGTATTTGTATCATGAAGAATTGACTGTACATATTTACAACTATGTTATACTTTGAATAAAGACACTATTAGGTTGGTGCAGAGGGAATTGTGATTTTGAATTGTTGAAATTTGCCACATTCTTAAATAAATGAGGTTATGTTCCACAACATTTAATTAATTAATTTATTTATTTAGATTGATTTTATTGTTTTAACAGAGTGAGACAGAGAGAATGGGGAGGGCCTAGAGTAGTCTCCATAGTTTTACGTCATTAGTTTTTGATATAGTTTCATTCTACACAGTGGACACAGGGCTGCACATGGCAGGAACTGGGCTGGGGGCCTCCCACATGGGAAGTACACCCCAGTTCAGCTTATGGGTCTACACAGACTGGGGCTGGGATTCCCTCCTCAGACCCGGGTCTGCAAGGCGAGTGCTCAATCTGCTGAGCCATTGTGGCATCTCTCTCTAGAATTTTAATGCACATTTCTCACTTTGTGTGTGTGGTTTTTTTTTTAAGATTTTATTGATTTTTGACGGAGAGAAACAAAGACAGAGACAGAGAGAAGGGGGAGGGCCCAAAGCAGTCTCCATAGTTGACATTAGTTTTCCATATAGTTTTACTCCCCAGGTGGAAGGGGGTTGTGCAGGGCAGGAACTGGGCTGGGAGCCTCCCGCATAGGCCCCAGAAAGAACTGAACTGGGGGCACACCCCAGTTCAGCATGTGGGTCCGCCTGGGCCGGAGCCAGGATTCGTCCTCAGTCCTCAGGGCATCAAAGCAAGCGCTTAACCTGCTGAGCCATCCCAGCTTCCCCACTTTGTGTTTTTTTGATAATGACTTATTACTTGCTGTTTATTTTACATTTATTTTAGACTGTGGAAATGATGTTAGACAAAAAGCAAATTTGAGCTATTTTCTTATTGGAGTTCAAAATGGGTCTGAAAGTGGCAGAGACAACTCACAACATCAACAATGCATTTGGCCCAGGAACTCCTAATGACCATACAGTGCAATGTTGGTTCAAGAAGTTCTGCAATGTTGACGAGAGCCTTGAAGATGAGGAGCGAATGGCCAGCCATCGGAAGCTGGCAATGACCAATTGAGAGTAGTCATGGAAGCCGATACTCTTACAACTACATGAGAAGTTGCTGAAGTTTTCAACATTGACCATTCTATAATCATTCGGTATTTGATGCAAATTGGGAAGGTGAAAAAGCTTGATAAGTGGGTGCCTCAGGAGCTGATTGAAAATTTAAAATGTTGTTTTGAAGTGTTGTCTTCTCTTATTCTAAGCAACAATGAACCATTTCTGAATCAGATTGTGACATGTGACAAAAAGTGGATTTTATACGACAACTGGTGACAGCCAGCTCAGTGGTTGGACCAAGAAGAAACTCCAACTCCAAGGCACTTCCCAAAGCCAAACATGAACCCCCAAAAGGTCATGGTCACTGTTTGGTGGTCTGCCGCCAGTCTGATCCACTACAGCTTTCTGAATCCCAGCAAAACCATTCCATCTGAGAAGTGTGCTCAGCAAATTGATGAGATGCACCAAAAACTGCAACACCTGCAGCTAGCATTGGCCAACAGAAAGGGTCTAATTCTTCAACTGCACATCACACAACCAACACTTCAAAATTGAATGACTTGGGTATGAAATTTTGCCTCATCCTCCATATTCACCCGACCTCTCATCAACCAACTATCACTTCTTCAAACGTCTCGACAACGTTTTGCAGGGAATATGCGTCCACAACCCACAAGACACAGAAAATGCTTTCTAACAGTTAGTTGAATCCCCAAACATGGATTTTTACGCTACAGGAATAAACAAACGTATTTCTTGTTGGCAAAAATGTGTTGGTTTTAATGGTTCCTGTTTTGATTCGTAAAGATGTATTAGAGCCTAGTTACGATTTAAAATTCACTGTCTGAATTCGCAATTACTTTTGTACTGACCTAATATTATAAATGAAAAGCCTGGCAATTGTTTTCATTATTCTCAGAGGTCTCTACAATCCCCCCAGTTCCTGTCATTTGGGTAGGAGAGGACAATGACTAGGACATCCCTTTTTATCCACTTTCTCTCCTTCAACTTTCATGGACTGATTTCTGTTTAGATGTAGGCAGTTCACAGCACATGTCAGATAACAATGTTTTGTGTCCTTGCTCTTGGGATTTGGCCTCATCTCAATTTACAACGTGGTATTAATCATTCCTCGAGTGTGTAGCCCCAACACACAGTAGGCGCTCAAAAAAATATTGGCTGAATGAATAACTACCGGTATTGGTCTCCTGAAGAACACTTCATAGGCTGTGTGCTTACAGTGTCTCCAGTGACCCTCTAGGGTGCGGGTTTTTTATCAGCATGAAAAGCCCGCTGTTGTTTGTTACACATATGTGTGGGCTTTTCTTTATCCCTTGCTAATCCTCAGAATAAAAAGGGGACTCAGATCTTTATATTCTGCCTATTCCTTGATAATTCTTTGCTTCACTTGCTTTTTATCCTGTTTTTCCTTCTGTTTTTTTCTATTACCGAAGACTATGATAGTGACTACAACAGTAGTGCTGCTTTCTGAAGCATCACCATAGGGATATTACTGGGATTTTGTATGTAGGGACAATGATGAATGAAGAAGCAATGGCTTTGCTTCCTCTATTTCCTCCCTAAACTAGTAAGGAGGTGCCCCCTTCTTTGGTCCAGGTTTGCTGCTGGCCTGTCCCACCTAGTCGTCACTCAGTTAGTTGAAGATTAAGGTGATGGCAACAGTTTGAGGCAAACTGCACAGTTCTGTGTCATTCTTTCTTTTTCCTACACAGTACTGCAAGGACTAATAGTACTTTACATTTAAATAGCACTTTATAATTTTCAAAGCACATTCATGTTCCGTATCTCACTAGCTATTCATACAACTGAGGCCAGTATGTCAGAGTTAGGAGATGAGTTGGAGGAGGCTGATTTTCTTCCTGCTTCTTCAATCTTCTTCTGTCCTTGAGTGTGAACTTTTTGGAAAGTTGTCTCATTCTGAAGACAGGTCTGACCTTTGGCAGTGGCAGACATACACTTTTAGTTGTTAAAACAAAAGCCAATGAGGAAACATGACAGATCTCATCAGGAAATTTGTCTTAACCAAATTTAAAGGGAAGGGGAAAAAGAATTATGTATGATCATTTGACTTTTGCTATGATAGCATGACGATGTGACATTGACTACTGTGGTACTAACCTTAAGGTGACAATTGTTGTGGTCTCAAATTAGTTAGAAAATTATACAGAATCTGGAAATATAATTTTATATGGCTATTTTATTCTTCCTTAGATTTATAAGCTGTGATGTATTTGAGGCCCTTTAGTTAATTCTGGTTTGAGTATTTAGATAAAATGGAAACCTAAAAATATAAGCACATGCTCTTTGTGTTAACAAAAAGTGATTATTTCTACTTGGACATTCAATCATGTTAAAATGGATAAAGCTATCATTTAAAAGTTGACCAAAGTGAATGGAGATTTATTTCAGGAAAAATGCATAAAATACATTTCACCTAAAAGTTACTTAAATAGAATTCTTGCTCATATTATTCATTTGATTTTTGATCTATAGTAGTAATTTTGTTCTCAGATTTGTTATAGTTAGTGAAAGGGCAATTTAAAACATTCTAAATTAACTCTCTTAACAAAAAAAATAAAAGGTTTAAAAAGTCTAAGCATTTTTAAGTTGCCACAGTGGAATCTGGTTTTGCTGAGATACTAGTCTGTGGCATTTGTTGCTTGGTTAAATTCCTCTGCTATCTCTGGAGTAAAGGCTAGCAGAGATAGTTGGATTGTTACAGATAATTAAGCTAAATTCGTTCTAGTCATTTTATTGACTTGAAAAATCACAGCCCCTGTGATGTGCTCATTTATTGAACCATTTAGGAAGAAAAGGATCAAGGCCAAAATGATTTCTTCTGATGTTTGAGAGACATGGAAGACTTTAATCCTGCTCTAGGTTCCTAACACTTGCTCTTTTGATCAACACTGCAGGGTGTGCCGCAGATATCAGTCTGCTTGTCAGAAGAACCAGAAGATCATATTAAGGCTGCTACTGCCTGGGCCTTGGGACAGATTGGGAGACACACTCCGGAGCATGCGCGGGCTATTGCAGTCACAAATACTTTGCCAGTTCTGCTTTCTTTGTACATGTCAACAGAAAGCTCTGAGGATCTTCAAGTAAAAGTAAGTGCTTAACTCTTGACTGTTTTATGAAGATTTGTTAGATTTTGGCTCATTCTTTAAAATATTACACATAATTTAAAATGCTTAATTTTTATTATGGACAATATTCTTTTTATGAGTCAAGGAATATAAATTTATCAGAACAGCTGAGGTGAGTCTTCTTTGAAAATGTATTACCCTTGTCTCTAAAAATCAGTGGTATATTTTAAGGAAAGTTCTCTGCAGGTGCAAAGTTGTTTGCAATATGAATGTCTACGGTAGATGTTGTTGCCTTCTACATGCCTGTTGACTTTTCTTATAGAATGAGAGCTGACAAATAATAGAATTTTGGAATTGGAATTAGCTAGAGAGAACTTTAGTAGTTTATTTTACATTAGAAAGTTGAGATCAAAAGAAAGTAAGATGCTTTCAAATGCATAGTGTAATTGGATCGAGGGTATCCTGAAACCATGATCTATCTCTCCTAAATCCAAATCTGCCTGACCTTTTTTTTTTTTTTTTTTAATTTTAATGAAGTTTATTGGGGTGACATTGGTTAGGAAAATTACATAGGTTCCAGGTGTACAATTCTATAATACATCATCAGTATGTTGCATCATGAGTTCACCTCCCAGAATTAGTTTTTGTTTTTTCCATTGCCTGGCCTTTTAATTATATGTTTTATATTTGTTCCTTGAAAAAACAATGTCTACAAGATTTATTAAACATTTTTAAATATACATTTTTTTTAAATCAAGCTTTCTGAAAAAATATCATTTGCTACTGAAATAACTCACAAAACAGAAATATAAAGTAGGAAGGGTTGTTTAATAATTATAGGATTCCAAAGAAAAAGAAAATGTTTCCTAGCATACTACCTTGTTAGGAAAACATGTAACTTTTTGAAAGCAGCTTTTAGAATTGACTTGGATTGAAAAAAGTACACAGAAAAGGCAATAATTCAAGATAAAATTTACAACAATAAGTTAAATTATATTTAAATTGTGGTTAAAACAAATTAACAAACAAGAAAACAGTTGTTGAAACAACTTTAGATGATATAATGAGGCAGGTATTTTTTAGAATGTATAGTTCAGGGACTCTGCAAGTTATATGTAGTGAATTGTTTATGTTTATATAACTTGGTTTTTAATAAATTATTATGATGTTATGATACATAAACATCACTGCAGTAAAATAAATTTGACAACTCCACTTTTAAAGTAACATGTGTTTTATCTTAATAAAGGTGGTTTTAGTAAAACATTTAGATAGACTGTTTCTACTGATTTTAATGTTTCTACTGATTTAATTTCTACTGATAGAAATTAAGATTCTTTCTGTCTACATTTGATACAGTATTTACTTTCAGGAAATACACTAGGTATTAAATTAAAAAGTGGGATTTTTATCAACCACTGTCTTGTTAGCAATCTTTCAAAAGCTTTAAGTCCATCAAATATGTTCTGATTGTAAGGACTTGATCATTTTTTTTTTTCATTCCCCAAGTTCTCTTGGATTCGATCAGTTGTTGTTTTAAAAAGCTTTAGGATGGAAATCCAAGTCTGTTTGACTTGGCACTATCTCAGTAGGGAAAAATGCATCCAAGAGCTTCAGGAACTGTCTAATGGTATTTCTCATTTGTTGCTCTGGCAGCCTTCAAATTATAAGGCCATGCTGAAGTTCATTTTGTTCCAAAGGTGTGTCATCTTCAGTAGGCACTGTCTAATTGGTTCTGATCCAGGAGAACCATTGAGCAACCCCTGAAATTTCTTGCATATTTTCACACAACCTTACTATCTACCCACACCCATGTTATCTCCAATACCTTATTAAGAACTGAAAAAACTAAATCTTTTATCTAATAAGCTTACCTACAATATTGCTTTTATAAGTTAAGAAATACAAATATATCAGAAACTGATTTAGATGCATCCTATTGAAATGTTCCATGTTAGATTTGGCATTTGAATAAGTTAATTTCATTACCTTAGTTACAAAATGGTTTCTAAGATAATCATTTGATTTAATTATTATATTTTTATCATCATGGCTGTTCCCCTTAACTTTTTAGTGGCTTTATAAAAATATAATTCATATACCATATAATTTACTCATTTAAAATATACAGTTCAATGGTTTTTAGTATAATCACAGGCTTGTATAACTATAACTACAATCTAATTTTAGAAGATTTTCATTTGCCCATTGGCTGTATCTTCCCTGCCTAGCTACAGGCAACCATTAATTTACTTTCTGTCTTTGTGTATTTGTCTCTTCTGGACATTTAATTTAAGTGGAATTGTACAATATATTTGGCCTTTGTGCCTGGCTTCTTTCACTTATCATGTTTCAATGTTCATTCTTGTTATATAGCATATATTACTATTTTGTTCCTTTTTATTGCCAAATAATATTCTATTGTATTGATATACCACATTTTATCCATTTACCAGTTGATGGACATTTGGGTTGTTTCTACTCTTTGACTACTATGAGTATTGCTGCTATGAACATTATTTTACAAATTTTCTTGTGGACATATATGTTCATTTCTTTTGGGTAAATACTTATGAGTGTAATTGCTAGCTCATATGATAACTCTATTTATCATTTTGAGGAGTTGCCAAACTGATATCCAATGTGAGCACCAATTTATATTCCCGCCAGTAATTTGTGAGTGTTCCAATTTTCCATATCCTTACCAACATTTATTTCCTTTTTTTAATTATTATAGCCATTCTAGTGGCTGTGAATTAGTATCTCACTCCGGTTTTGATTTATATTTCCCTGATGGTTAATCATTAACATATTTTCATATATCTTCTTTGGAGAAATTAGCAGATCCTTTGCCCATTTAAAAATTAGGTTATTTATGTAGTATAAGTGTCCTTTATATCACCGGTATATATATTCAAGTATTTGTCAGATGTATGGTTTACAAGTATTTTCTCTCAGTCTGTGGATTGTCCTATTATTTTCTTGAGAGTATTTTTTGCAGCAAAACACTTTTAAGTTTTAATGAAATTCAATTTATGTATTTTTCCTTTGTTGCTTGTGCTGTTGGAGCCCTATCTAACAAGAATTTGCCTAACCCAAAGTTACAAAATGTATCTCTATGCCCCCAGTATTTTAAAAACTATAACTCTTTGGACCAGAATGCTTTCAGAACAAAATTAACTTTTGAATAAGAAACATTTTTAATTTAAACAGTTTTCATTAAAGTTCATCCATTAAGGAAGCAAACAATAAATAATTTTATTATTCATCTCTTTTCATGAAAAACAATAGAAATTGTATTAAGGCTTTGTAGTGATAATTTACTATCATTAGTTTCAGGTGTACAAAACAACATAATGATTAAACATTACACACCCCAACCAGCCTACTGTCCATCTGACACCTTCCATAGTTATTACAATGCCATTGACTCTGTCCTCTATGATGTACTTGTAGAGACAATTTTATTTTGTTTACTACTATTCTTATGTATTTTTTTTATTGTTTTATTGTTACATTTATTGGGGTGACCTTGCTTGGTAACAATTACATTGTTTCCAGGCATACGACTCTATATTACATTGTCTATGCATTGCATTAGGTGCTCACCACGCAGAATCAGCTCTTCCTCCATCACCATATATCTGATGCCTCCTCCCCACTCCCCCCCCACTCCCCATTTTCTTTCACTCACCTTCCCCTTTACCCTCAGGTAACCATCAAACTATTGACTGTGTCCATGAGTTTTTGCTTCTTTGTTACTTACTTTCAGTTTTATATTTAACTTATAAGGGGGGGTTATATGTTTCTTGATTCTTTCAGCCTGACTTATTTTGCTTAATAAAATGGTTTCAATGTCCATCCATGATGTATGTTGTTAAAAGTTAAAATATAGGGTTACTAATCACTTACTGTGGTTTTTAAAACAGTTTTGATCAATATGGACATAGTCAGTTTTTAGAAAAGACAGAAATGAATGAATGTAGAACTATAGATACTATGCTAGTTCAAGAGAAACTAGGCTTAAACTCAAGTTTCCCTAAATAGATAGCCCATATCTCTCTCCTTTTCTGCCATCATCATGTATATAAGGATAAATACTAGCTACTCAATGCAATGACATTTAGCAAAATCCATAATCTGTTATTCATTCAAGGTAAGATATTACTTGATTTACTGAATTAACTAAATAAAAATGTTTGTTGACTCCATATAATTTCTGTACAATTCACAGTATGAAGTTATAAGAAATATTTTATTTTGATCACAGCCATAAATAACCTAACATAAAGCACATTAACTAAAAGCTATGAAATTTTAAATCCAATAAATGACATGATCTTGTAGGTAGAAAATCCTACAAAATACACATACAAACCAATACTAGAACTAATAAGAGTTCAACTAAGTTATAGAAAATAAGATCAATATATAAAAATCAATTCTATTTCCATATGCTAATAATGAATAATTTAACTATGAAATTAAGAAAGTTTGTTATTCAAGTAGCATAAAAGAAAATAAATTATTTAGGAATAAATTAAACAAAAGAACTATAAGAGTTGTACACTGAAAACAATAAAGAATTGCTAAAAATAATTAAAGAAAATCGAATAAATAGACATTTCATGTTCCTGGGTTGGAAGATTCAAAATTGTTAAAATGGCAATCCTCCTCAAATTCGTCTATATGTTCAACATAATCTTTATCAAAATCCCAGTAATAGGGGGAAGCCGGGATGGCTTAGTGGGTTAAGTGCTCACTTTGCAGCGCCGGGGACCGAGGATCGAATCCCGGCCCTGGCCCTGGCCCTGGCCCGTGTGGACCCATATGCTGAACTGGGAGCTCCCCCAGTTCAGTTCTCTCTCTGTCTCTGTATCTCTCTCTCTCTTTCAAAAATGAAAATAAATAAATAAAAATATATTTAAAATCCCAGTAATAGTTTTTTCAGCAAATCGCAATGGAACAATTATTATATTCTCATACAAAAATATTTATTTGGACCTTTATTTCATACCATATGCCAAGAATTAACTTAAAATGGATCATAGATATAAATACGAGTTGAGACTATAAAACTCTTAGAGCAAACAAAGGAGTAAATATTTGTATCTTGGATTAGGCATTGATTTCTTAGACCCCTAAAGAAATGAGTTTTTAAAAATATTTATTGCTTTTTATCAAAATTAAAAACCTATATGCTTCAAAAGACATCATTAAGAAGATAATGAGAAAACTAGTTATATCAAAGACTTGGAAAAAATATTTGCAAATCATATATTTGAGAGAAGACTTGTATTCAAAATATACAATGAGCTGGGACTTGTATTCAAAATATATAAAGGGCTCTGACATTTCAATAATAAGATGAATAATCCAAATATTGGGCAAAGATTTAAATAGAAATTTCACTGAAGAAGATATACAAATGGCTAATTAGTACATGAAAAGATGTTAAACATCATTAATTACTAGGGGAATGTAAATCAAAACCATATGAGATATTATTGTGGGTAGGATATTACTTCCTACCCACAAGAATGGCTATAATTAATAAAATGGATAATAACAAGTATTGAGCATCATGTGTAGAATCTTGAACCTTCTTATATTACTATTGAGAATGTAAAATGTTACAGTTATGTTGAAAAATAGTTTGGCAGTTTCACAAAATGTTAAATATAAATTTACTGTCATCACCGAACAACTCCATTGCTAGGTATCATCCCAAGAGAAATGAAAACATTGGTCTACACAAAGACTTGTATATGAATCTTCATAGCAGCATTATTCATAATAGTCAAAAGTGGAAATAACCCAAATGTCCATTTTCTGGTGAATAGATAAACAAAATGTGATAAATATGTAGAATGAAATACTATTTGACAAAGAAAGGAATGAAATACTGATACATGCTTTAACTTGGATGAACCTCAAAAACATTATACTTAGTGAAAAGGCCAGACTCAAAATGTATAATTCCATTTATATAAATTGTCCAGAAAAATCAAATTTATAGACAGAAAGTAGATTAGTAGTTGCCTGGAAATGGTGGAATAAGTGGGGCAAGGGAATAGGGAATGATTACACATGGGCATGAAGCTTCTTTCTGGGATAATGGAATATTCTTAAATTAGATCTTGTTAATGGTTGCACAACTTTGTAAATTTACTAAAAATCCATTGAATTGTGCACTGAAAATGAATAAATGTATGGTATGTAAATCTTATGTCAATAAAGTTGTTAAAAATCTTAGCCCAGAAATTGACATGTAAACAGAATCTTAATTAGTTTAATAGTCCTTTCATGCTAGACAATGTAGCTGATTATTAATCACAGCATACATTTCTATCCAGGAATATATAGTCACAAATCTATTATATTGCTTAACATAGGAAATAGTAAAGTTCTGAATTTGTAGTATCATTCATTAGAATCTCTAATTCTTCAAAGTTCCTGATTAATAATTTGACGGTATATCACCACGTCACCAATCTGTATGGTATGGTGAATGTGATCTCTGCTATACTGTTAGAAGACCTTGTCACCAACAGCAGTTAAATTAAATTTGTTGGCTTATTAAGGTTGCCATGATCCTAAGATGGTTCACAAAGGTATAAATAGGTGTGTTGGGGATGGAGAGTTAAACTCGCACTTATGTTACACTATTTGTGGAAATATTTGGGGCTGCATTTTTAAAATTCTGTTTTATTTAAATTAGTTTATAAAATAATATTTGAGGACAAATGTATCAAGAGATAAGAGATTATTAAAAACTGCTTAGCCAGGGTCTCTGGGAAACCACAAATTCAGGAGTTCCTTTACAGAGAGCACAAATGTGATGAAAGTTTTTGCAGAACCCATTTGCCAATTGTAAAGTTCATGATATAAAAATCAAAATGCTCCATGACATTCAAGAGTACTGCTAAATGTTCAATAGCAAGATCCCAGAAGAACAAGCCAGCTAAGGCCTCAGACAGAGAATAGGTGATCAGAAGGAAGGTTGTAAGGATGCACTGAAGCACAAAACCACATGCACATAAACAGATGTGGATTTCTAGTGGAAAATATCTGTAGATAAACCCAACTGTGAAGCCTTCCAAAGTGAAGGGAGCAGCAGGCTTTAATACAAAGAAACAGGTTCACATCCAGCCACCGCCTTAGAGCTGGCTGCAGGGGTGTGCTCCGGTCACACCAGAGCCCTTCTTCGTCACACTTGCAGCACCACATGATGTCACCATGAAATAGAGTGCTGGGGGAGGGCGGGAAAGGTACGTGCGGGTACCTATACTTTTGCTTGTGGGTGATACACTCCCTATTGTTGAGCTTTTCTGGATAGTTGAGTAGATTCTGTTTTGCTTCTATCTGTGAATGGGGTAATTTCTATCTGTGACCTATGGCAGCATATCTGCAAATGTTCATTGAATAATGCACGTAGGATACTTCTGACTACATACCTACAAGCCATAAAACCTTTTGGAGAACATAGAATGCCTGATAATGGCTTTCTAGAGTAAACTAAGTATGTTCCCATATTTGTTGATTGGAAGGAGTAGGACACGAGTTTTTATACTAATAAAATATAATCTATATTAATTTACAGTCTATAGCTTGATGATTCATAATTTTAATTTTCTCATTATACATTTGAAAATTTGACATGAAGACAACTGGCAGGGTGTTCTATGATAAAACCAATGAAAGGTAGGAGTGTTTCCGACAACTATTTTAAAAAACGAAACAACTGTAGCTTAGGCCAGGAAATTGATTTCATGTTTGAATTCCAGGAACATGAGACATGAATTTTTGTCAAGCTTTCATTGATTACTTACTTTGGTACATATTTTGCTTTGTATTTCAATAGAGTATAAAGGCCATAAAGACTATCCTACAAAAGTGCACCTATTTACCAGCCCTTGAGTCACTTCTATATGATGCCCCTCAGAACATTCTGAAGCATGTGGTTGGACAAATCAGTAATGTGAGACGTTCTCTTAGCCTGAAAATGGGGGAAGAAAATGAAAATAAATTAACCTGTTTTTTTTCTGTTGGGTTAATGTTTTCTTCTGTGAGGTGGGGGCAGGGTTTTATTACTTAACTCTTACTGATTGTATTGATAGGAACAGTAATGTAGGTTAATAAACTTAACATAGATTCATAAAATTCACACATATATAATTCACACTTTCTTCTTCCACACGGTCTCTGTACTGTCTTCCTTAGTGTTCTTGGGGATGAAATAGTAGGTCAACACATAAAAACCTCATAATACAGATAATTCATATTGATAAGTAACTTCTAGTAATTTTCTCAGTGTCTGTTAGTCTCACTCATCTGGGAACACAGCAAAGATCTTATAAAGGAAAAGTACAAGATCTCTGATCCACTGAAGTGTATTCCACAAAGTCCATGTACTTACTGGAAACGTTCTCAGATAATCCTGAAGTTTATTGACTTATTTTATGAACAGTGTTAACGAATGTAGCTGCTACAGTTCTTAAATTTTTGCCGATTAAAAGTAGTAAAGTAGGCGGGTCAAGCTGCTAGCAATGGACAGCAGCCCTCAGGACTGACTAGTGATAGCAAAGGCTGAGAGAGAATGACTGCATGGCCACAATCACTGGTGGTGACCCTACACCAGGGATTCCCAACCCCGTGCCCGTGGGCGCCATGGCGCCCTCGGCCCGATTTGTGTGCGCCCACTATTATTTGACTGCATCAGAAGTTTTTCATAAACACTAAGTAAAACTATAATTTATTTTTATACATTTGTTAGAATTTAAAAATATTGTTTGAGTATCTACACAGGTTTATTATATGCGTTGGTATGTTTGCGATATCGTATGTATAAGTTTTTCCCTAGCTTTCGCCTTTGTACATGTCGTGTCTTGTTTAGCCGCTGCACTCTTTAAACTCTCCTCCACCCAACCGGGAGACGCCAAGTTGCCATTTTGGTTGTGGTTGCTGGACTGATCGGGTCATGACGGTTAGCTAGGATCACAGTGTTTTGATATATTTGATTTTAAATGAACTAAAAGCGAGGTAGGTCATCTATTATTATGGTGGCAATTTGATATGATATTGTAGTTCTATAACTATTATTTTTATTTTTTTAGTCCTAAAATGAGTGGACCAAATAAGAGAAAACGAACCTATAATTTTAACACAGACTGGGAGGAATCATATTGTTTCATTCATTTAAAAGGTAAATGCGTTTGCCTGTTGTGTGGCAGTAGTATTGCAGTGCCGAAAAAACATAATGTTGAACGTCACTTTCAGACAAGTCATACCACTTTT
>PVKE010042361.1:0-13782 GCA_004027555.1 Craseonycteris thonglongyai
TAGATTTTTTTTTACAACTTGTTTTTCTTTATGTGGAGCTGGCTCTGCCTTGCTGAGTCCTGTTCTCTCACTTGGCCTCATCCACCTGCTCCTCTAGCCAAATGGGCTGCGGTGGGTCCAGAAGGAGGCAATGCTGGCCCAGGTGGGGACTGTTTGTGAGCTGACCTCTCCAGCATGACACTCGAACCTGTCAGGGCATGACAGCCGCAGCCCTGACAAGTTAAGTCGACCAGCCTGTGGCTCACAGGGTACAGAATGAACTGCAGACTTCCCAGCCATGTGACACCCCCAATCCTCCACTCCAGGAAAAAGGAAGAGCTGGGTGCGTCGGGACACCGGCCGGTAAGAGGCCACACAGCAGTGGCACCCCCGAACCCCCTGGCCCGGACCTGTGGACTGTGCACACCTCCCAACACCGTGCCTTGCTTTGTCCTTTGCAATGGATAAGCATCCAGCTGGCAAGTCCCTGGAGGAGGGAGGAGGGGCAGCTGGCAAGGGGTCAGAACTGAAAGCTGATTGGCCCAGGCAGACAGGCCCCAGCTGCAGCCCTCCCCACGGCCACGGTCAGGGTGCCGTCTGTTTGGCTGGCCGCCCCGCGCTGCTCTGTGCCCAGACTTTCCCGGGAGCTTTCCACCCTCCGTCAGCCACCATCTGGAAGTGTCACTGAGAGTCTGGAGGGTGGCCAGGAGCTGGCACAGGCCAGCACAGAGATTTGCTGGCCTGTGTGCTGGGCCTGGCTCTGAGGACCTCGGCTCTCTCCTGATCTGATGACAGGGGAGCGTCCCAGCTGCCCTGAGAGTGGCCCTCCCAGAGCCCACCGATGGGCAGCCCCGGAGGAAGCCACACGGCAGGGCCTGGCTGTTGTGACTGCAGCTCGTCAGCTTTCTCGGTAAGATGCGGCCCGGTTGGCAGGATCACACCCGCCCCCAGCAGGAGCGGACACCAGATGCACCGATGGCACCGGGAGGACTTTGGGTTGAGTGCTTATCTTGGAGCCTGACCCCTTTTCTCAGCCCTCAGAGGCTGCCTCTGAGCTGAGGGGCCTCAGGGAAAACCGAGAGGGCGTGTGGCACACGGAACCCGTGGCCAACAAGCCGGCATCTCACCCTCCCCAGGACCAAGCCAAGGGCAAGACCGGGTCTCTCCACCGGCAGCCAGCTGCCCCCAAGGCTGGACTCTGAAAACAGACGATACCAGGGCCAGTGAGAGAGTAAACAGTGTAGGCTTTGCAGGCCAATAGGCCGGATGGAGGGTGGTGTGTAAGTACTTGTGTACGTATCTAAAGTTCAACCGCTGAAGACTGTAAGAGACCACTCTTAGCTCACAGGCTGCCCCAGCACAGGGGGTAGGCCAGATCTGTTGACCCCTGGACATAGGGCAGAGGCCCCCACGCGGGCCCACACTGGCCCCGTGCACACCCACCTCTGTGATGACACCCAACCTTGGAGACTAGACTGGCCCATGTGTGTCAGTCTCTCCATAGCACTGGCCTGCTCCCTGCGACATGCTGAGACTTCTCTCCCCATTCAGGACCCCACTTGGTTCCCCAGGTCCCGTGAGCCGCAGGGTGGCCATCCTGACCATCTCATGGTCCTTCGTTGCGATGTTGCTCCACAGATTGCTGAGGTCCCAAGCTCTGCTGTGGTCCCAATGTCCCCCCCCCCATGCCATGGTCAGTGATGGGCTGAGCTTGTCTCCAACTCTCTCTTCCTTAGGGGACTCTCTCCTAGCAAACCCCTGTGTCCATCAGGCAAATACACGTCTGGTGGGCCCCAGTGCCCAAGCAGAGCCTCATGCTGGGACCCTCACCTACTACAACCCCACCGCACCTGAGAGGGGAGACTGAGCCGGGGGAAATGCCGGTGTGGATGAGACCCCTGACCGAGAGGCCTCGGAGCCTGTCCCTCAGCCTCGTCCTGCCCCACCCGCCCATCCGTGACATTGGGTGAGTGCTGTGCCAAGCTCAGGTGGCCATAAACCAGGCACTGTGCGTGGAGGGGTTTGGCACAGGGCACGTACAGCATGGTACACGTGCTGTCCTCACTAGCTGCGTAATGGACCCGTACGTGAAGCTGAAGCCCAAAAGTAGGAAGAGCTGGAGAGATGGAGGTGGAGAAACCGCCACGGGACGACAGACTGCGGCTGCTCAGAGCTGAGCGGATGGGGGTACAGGTGTACTGGCATGGGAACGACCCCACCTCATTTCTCAGGTGCCCACTGGTCTGTTACACAAAAGTAGGGGGTCCATCTGACCACCAGTCACAAGGGGAGACATCAAGACTGGGGACTGGATTCAGTGTCCTCATGTCCTCCATCCCTGAGCAGGAACACACTCCCTTAACTGCACCTGTCTTTGGTTGGGATGGCTTTGGCTGCAAGTGACACTGGAGTAAACCTGGCTTAAATGATACAGGCCCACGTCTTGCGTAAGAAGAAGCCTGAAGGTAGGAGGGTCCAGGGTGGGTTCACGGCTCTGGAATAGCCAGCCCCCGGGTCACATGCTCTGAATGTCTGTTATGTTGGCCTTTTCTTCCTGGTTGCAGAACAGCTGCCACCGGTATCACTTCCCCCAACAACTGCTTCCCCAAGTTGGGGCGTGGGAGCTTCCCATCTAAATCAAGTCCCCAGGAGACTTCCCTCAAGGCTCATTGGCCAGATCTGAGTCACGTGCCCAGCCTGAAAGTCCTAGTGGTTGGCAAAGGGGAGAGAGCTGGGCTCCAGGCGGGCTCCCTCTGAGTACCTGGTGCTCAAACCTGAGCACAGTTGGGGTTCTGTCAGAAGGAAGATGGTGGGAGTAAAGCTCAATTGGAAACCCACCAAGCTGCCAGGCATCGTTGAAATTTTTTTTTTTTAAGCTTCTGCATTATTTTTAATTAGAAATATTACCCCATCAAAACCAGTGAGTCACGGTGCCCTTCTGTTTGAAACGTGGTGGGTTATTAGCACTTCCGTCCAAATTCCTGGGGAGACACAGATGCTGGGAGGGAATAAGGCAAGGAAATGTTAGGCTGCCCTTGGAAGAGTTTGATGTCATCACACCAGGAGCTGGGACACTGGGTTTATGGAGAGGGGCTGGGCTGGGGACACATGTGTAGGGATTTGATCATCAATGGCTTCTATTCATTCACTATGTGGCAGACACTCCACCAATACATGAGCAAAACTGTTCACAGAACATTTAGGGGGGAAAAAAACCATTGGAATTTTTCCAAATACTTCACGGGCAGCCCCCATGGGGAGGGGAGCCTTCTCCTGGTCCCTACCGGTTCCTGGAATGGTTCCAAAAGCCATGGAAGCACCAGGCCAAGGGACAGGTTATTGTCATTTGGACCCTAGATGAGCCATTAGGTCTGCCTCAGTTTCCTCATTTGCAAAATTAGCATTTGGCATAAAACGTCAAGCTCCTTGCCACTTTGATCCAATGTGGCTTCAACCTCAAGCCACAAATGACAGACAGGACCCAGAAGCCTGGAGCCAGCAGCCCTGAGGATCCTGGTAATTTCCTAAAGACTGACAAAAGATAACAGAGCGGTGCTGATGACAATGTTGGCGGTGATGGTGGCGGTGGTGGTGACAGGTAGCACACTGCACACTCCCTACACGCCACACATTGTCCTCGGGTATTGTCTCATTTAACTTCCTCAAAAACTCTATGGAATAGTTACTTTTATTGTCCCCATGTGACAGATGAGAAAACTGAGACTTAGGGAGGCTCCTGCCTATGTTCACCTAATGTGGACAGAATCATATCTCTCCAAAGTTCATGTGTTGAAGTTCTTGTGAGTATATTTGGAGATAGGGCCTTTAAAGAGGCCACTATGATTAAATGAGGTCATAAAGAGTGGGGTCCTCTTGGGATCATCCTGTTAAGTGAAATAAGTCAGACTGAAAAAATAAAGAACCATATGACTTCACTGATGTGTGCAATATAAAACTGAAAGCAACAAAGAAATAAAAACTCATAGGCACAGTCAATAGTTTAGTGGTTACCTGAGGGTAAAGAGGGAGGGGAGTGGAGGAGGAGGAGGGAGGGGGCAGCAAACAGGAGGAAAAGGAAAGGAAGTTGGAGTGCCTACCCCCTGAGCCTTCCCCTGATGACCCTGAAAGTGTCAAGATCATTGTCAAACTACCCAATGATTCTCGAGTAGAGAGACGATTCCACTTTTCACAGTCTCTAACCGTAATCCATGACTTCTTATTCTCATTAAAAGAAAGCCCTGAAAAGTTTCAGATTGAAGCCAACTTTCCCCGCCGTGTGCTGCCTTGCGTCCCTTCAGAGGAGTGGCCCAATCCCCCCACGCTGCAGGAGGCCGGACTCAGCCACACAGAAGTTCTCTTTGTTCAGGACCTAACAGATGAATGACACTTTTTCTTCCTCTCCCCTCCCACCCCAGTCCCTAAAAGAAGTGGATAAAAAGCAAAACAAAAAAAACCAAGAGAGAGAAATTCATATTATTATTATTATTATTATTATTATTATACAATATTTTTTTTAAAAGTCTGCTGCATCCTAAGGAAGGATTGGAATCCATGCTGCCTGCCAGAGTCGCCGCCTGTGTGTGCAGTCAGTGTGGATGCTCCAGAAGTCACCCACCTTCCAGCGAGAGGAGACCCTTTGCCTCCAACCCAGCCATTGTCCTGGCTGCGGCAGGGTTCATTCCCACTAGTTCTCACTCATTCTTGCTTTTATGGAAAATAAAATTGGAAAATTTTTCTTTAAAAAAAAAAAAAAAGAATGCGATACATAGACGATATGACGTACAATTGTATACCTGGAACATATGTAATTGTTACCAACTAATATCACCCCAATAAATTTAACAATTAATTAAATAAATAAATAAATAAAGAGGGGAATCCTAATCAGCTATGACCGATGTCCCTGTGAGAAGAAGAAGAGACATCAGGGATGCACTTACACAGAGAAAAGGCAATGAAAGGACACTGAGAGGTGGCCATCCGTGAGCCAAACAGAGAAGCATTGAGAAAGCAAACCTGCAGACACACTGAGCTTGGACTTCCAGACTCCAGAACTGTGAGAATAAATGTCTGAGGTCTAAGCCCCTCCCCACCCTCCTGTCCTGGCATGTTGTTATGGCAGCAGTAGCTGAATCATCTATCACCCAATGGCAAAACCAACATTGGAACCAGGCAATCTGACTTCAGAGCCACGTTCTTAAGAACTTCATCCTCTACAACTCAGCCCTTTCTCTGGAGAGGCGGGTAATAGATACATTTCGGGCTCAGTCTGTGTGTACAAAGTATACAGATGGTCAGGTCTACCCTCTTCCCTCCTTACTCAACACACAAAAAGACTTCCATTCAGGACTAGCCAAGACCCATGTTTTAGGTGGAAATGGTCCCAGGGAAATATGGGCCAGAGTTCAGTGGGTGACTAGAACCATCTGGGTCATGTGGCTAGGACCATCTGGGTCATGTGTAAAATGACTGTAGGCACCAAAGAGGTTTCATCCAGATTTAAATGTTGTCACCATCTGCTTCCCAGAGAAAGGTCTTGGATGTTGCTTAAATCAAATAGACCTGAATTTATAGCCTGCCTTCCCCAGGTGTGGAACCTTGGGCAGGTCACTTCACCCTCAGAGCCTCAGCTCCCCTATATGTAACAGGCAGATCATCATCTGGCTCACGGCAGTGCTGTGAGGATGAAGAAGTTAACACGTGGGAAACTGCTTCACAGATGGTCTCAACTCAGTAATGCCTAGCCCCAGGGACCACCTGAAATCCCCTTAGCTTCATCAAAGCCAAAGCCGCAGTTACAAATGCCCTGGCAGGCAGATGCCAGTCCTTTCTGGAAGGAGCGGGGAATAAATTATAGATCACAGCCACTCATCAGATCAACTGCTGTTCTTGTTCTTGCCTCCCTGTGGGCAGGGGTCCAGGCCGGCTTCCTCAGAGCACTGCCGATGGGCCCACAGTGACCACCTCTTACCCCTAGTTTTTCTCCCCCATAAATACTAAATGCTCCTCGAAGGGACTTAGCTGAGGGGACCCAGAAAGCTGCCCTCCCATCAGCCTCTACGGCGTGGAGCTGGCCGCTGCGCGGCACGCCCTCTCCATCCTGCATCCCCTGGGAAAGGCTCCATCTCAGGAGGCCCCAGGAGAGGCGCAGAATTCCCTGGGGGAACTGTGTTGTAAGACTGGGAGGCTGCAAGAGGCCAAGGTAAAAGCAGCCCGTTTTCATCAGCCCGCCTGACAGGACTGAGACAGATTCCTCGATTCCTTCCTGTGACGGCCCACCCTCCACCCGCATCATACACACCCCACCCACATTCCCAGGCCACTCACAGAACTGGACTTTCTCTCCACGGCCCTCTCCGAGGAACCCCCGGCAGGGCGGGGTGAGCAAGCAGCCTGTGGGTAGGTGAGGTCCAGGTTCAAGCGGTTCTCTACCTGGGAAATGTGGGCTTCTGCTAGAAGAGTGTAGACCCTGAAGCCAGGTGGCCAGGACTCATATTGGACAAGTTTCTCCCTCCCTAAGCTCCACTGTCCTCATCAGTAAAAATGGGGACACCAATAATACCCATGTTGCCAGAGTTATTAAATGAGATAATGCATAACAATGAGTCGCGCAGGGCTGGCAGGGAGTTAGATTGACATAGAGGTGAGTGAATGTGGATGCAGGGTCTGGGCTGGAGGGAAACAAGCAAGGGCACAAAATGCAGGGGTGTCCAGAAGGGCTCCTTGAAGCCTGTGGCCTGGCACCTCGCTTCCCTCACTCACAACACGGGCAGGTAAAACCAAAACCTGCAAGAAGCCCTGAGCACCCAGCACTTGTATCAGTCTTCATGGAGGACAGGCAGATGCAGGTCCAGCTGAGGAGGGCGTAGTCCCTGGTTTGGCTGTACGTCCTCAGTTCATTCTCACTTCTCACCAGAACGCTGAGGCCTATCCGCGGGGATCCCTCCATGCTGTCCCCATCACAGAGCTGTGCCGGGACCAGATGAGACACAGAAGTGAAGGTACTTTGTAAACCACAGTGGACCGGACCACTCAGAAGATGATGCTCATGTCATGATCCTTGTTGTTAAGTTCTAGACATCGTTCTCTACTCTTCCCACCCCAGCACATTCTCCAGCATCCTAACCACCAGAAAATCTCTCCAGCTACTTAAAGTCTCCGTTAAATATATTCAGTGGCCACTGGATTCTCTGGCTTCGTGTCTTTTTTATTGGAGGAAAAGAAAGCAAAACTATCCAAAACATGAGTTGGTAATAAAAAACTCTAGAGCAAGACCCATTCACTTCACCTGCATTTTAATTTTTTAAGTAAAAACCACAAATCGCCAACCACCACCCTCAATGAATTAAATTGTAAGGAAAATTAGGAAACGGTTCAAATTTTAATCAATATTTGCCTTGGTCATGAGAAAAGAGGTTTCTTCTCTGGCTTGTCTCTAATCAAGAGTGTTAATGATCTTGATTACATGCTAGCAAATTAATTATGAACTAATGAAGTTAAAGGAGGTCATTTGTTAAGGAAAACATTACATATTGTTAGCTCTAGGGGATTAAATGGCAACCACTGTCATGAAAACAGCTTTAAAAATTAGACTCAATATGTGATTTGTGAGGTTGCCCAGCTGAAAGGATGAATAGCACAGGTGCCCACAGCATCCCATGGGTGGGGGAGGGGGGCTGGGGACTGGCTGCAGGCCTTACAAAGAGCTCAGATCTTACAAAGACCAGCAGGCAGAATGCTGGGGCTTGGTCAGGAGTTGGTTATCAAAGTCAAGGCAGACAAGCCTAACTCACAGGTTGAATGACCAACTTGCGGCATCTTCCCATCCCGGAGCCAGGCCTGCAACACAGGAGAAAGGAAGGGACTAAGCCCACTGGTGTGAAGGTTCATTCAAGGCCTTGACGGCCATGCTACGTGAAGCAGAAACTGCTTGCCAGGCACCTACCAACATCCATTCTCCTTCTCTTCCCTAGAAACAGAACTCTGTTTAATTCAAGGTGGCCATGTGCCCAGCTAGAAAACTACATTTCCCAGCCTCCCCTGTGCCTGGGTGACTAACGTTCTGGTCAGTGAAGTGAGAGCAAAGGTGGCTGCGTAGGATTCCTGCAGAGAACAGAAAGCTGGAGAGCCCATTTTTGTTCTTCCCTCTTCCTCTTTTTCCTGCCTGGAAGGCAGGTGTGATGACTGGAGCTCCCACAATCATCTTAAAGCAGAGGCAACCTTGAAGAGAAGAGCCACTCACTGATACGGTGAAGCAGGAGAGTGGGACCCCGATCACAGTGGAGCCCTACTAGCCCTTTGGCACCTGCCCCGGGACTTCTACATAAGAGGAAAAACAAAACACCTGTGCTGATGTGTTTGTGCCAAGCTTTTTATCAGGACATGTGCGGATGTTCTTTGCTCGGAATGGGATCGCATTCCTAACTCAGGCAGCGAGTTCTGGCTGTCTCGGTAGTAACAGTGGGTAGTCCCCAGGGTTTCATTCTCCCACAATTTGTCAGGCTGCAAGAAGAAACACCTATTTCGAAGGGGGAACTTCTTGCGGAACACATTCCAGGCGCCCTGTCTCGCCTATCACTGGCTTAGAACACGCTAGTTCCTCCGCGGTTCAAACTCATTTACCTGTGTGCTCAGGTGGGAAGGGAGCTACCGGGGCCCTCACTTCCTGTACCTCATGGTTGTCCAGCTCTGCTTGGTAGCTCTGTCTCTGAGGCCACTTGACCAGTGAGCTGGCCTCTCTGTAAGTCCCAGAAGTCTGTCCATCTGCCTCTTAGAGAGTCGGGCCAGGAGCGGCTGCTGTCAGGGCATTCTGTATTCGCCATGGTGACGAAAGGCAGGTACGCATCCTGTCTCCCTCTTGTAGGAAATAGCCACACTTGGCAGGGAAAGTAGAGCGCCAGGGAGGGTGGAGGCTGGGAGCTCAGGCCTTGAGCCCTTCAGGCCTCTCATCAGCCCCACGGCCAGCAGCTGGGCCTCCCAGGCAGCTATCCTAATCCCGCAGAACCTCAGTTTACCCTCTCTAACATGAGGATGTTCATGCCCCATCATGTCTAGTTGTGGTCTTGAATAGCCTTCCCGGGGCTCCATTTCCTTCTTTCTAAAGGAGATAAGAATGCCCCTCCTCCTAGGTTTGTAGTGAGGATGAAATTAGCTAACACTCAGAGGCCTGCAACGACAGCTTACACCATCTCTCATGGCTCAGTGGGCAACTAGGCTCAGCAGGGAGGTCGTCACTTGGAGTCTCATGTCCTCACAGTCAGATATCAGCTAGAGCGGCAGCCACCTGAAGGCTTGGCTGAGCTGAGCGACAGTGGGTGACAGTGCTGGTGGGGGTGGGGGCTGCTTTAGACAGGTAGTCAGGGAGGGCTTTTCTGAGGAGGTGACATTTTAGCGGAGCCTTGAATGGTGAGGAGACAGCCCTGCAAATGCAGCTGAGGATAGAGCTAGTATGAAGGCTATGATTCCAGAAGGGCCTCTGCTGGAAGATCTAAGTCCCATGGGCAAGTGAGCCAAACTGGCCAGTGGACGTGGCCGCTGCTGCTCTCCACCTTGGGAGAGAAGAGGAACATGCTATAAAGAGCAGGGTGTGTGGAACACCTGCCTAGCACAAGCCTTGGGAAAATGAGATTGGGGCCTACTTCCTCTGGAAAGCCTTGCTGACTCAGGCAGGGCCTTCTAATTAAATTAGGATGTTGCCCCATTCTTCAAGTTTTATGATTGCCGCCAGCGACAAGTCAGTGATAGCTTCCCCCAGCAGAAATTGCACTACCGGAGACAGAATGCAAGATGACAAGTCGCCTTTTATGAAGAAGCCCAGCAGGGGCCCCAAACACCCTTCGCTCTGTTCCCTTCACTTTGACATGAGCAGCTGCACAAATGTGAGTTTACTCATCAGATTAAAAATAATTTTCTAAATATCACGGGGAAGTTAATTGTAGGTGGCTTCAGTGACTGTAATTAGATGCAGGACTGGGGTAGCAGTGAGGTGCATCTAGGCAGCAAAAGCAGGAGTTTGAAGTAAAATTCCAGATAAACTAGACACATATTCCTACTTCATTTAGGTGGGACTGTAGCCTGCCTTATTTATCTATCTGTCCACAATCTTCTGCTTTAGTTCAGTATACATATATGACTAGAGATTGAAAAGGACCACCATTCCGTTGAATTGTATTTCTTGTCAACGAAAACTGGTGATGAAGTTATCCCGAGCTAGATGCTGAGCTGGGCTCTGTGGGGAGACCATAAGTTTACGACCCAGTCCCTGCCCTCAGGTGGTTCACAGCTGATGAGAAGGGAGACACTGATGTACAAACAACTAATTCTGAAGAAAAAGTAGAAGGAAAACATGCTAGCAGAGGAAGACTCGATACAGGATATGTACACAGAGGAAGAACTAATTAATTCTGCGGGGAGGAAAGACAACATGGCTAGGCCTACAGAAGATGCACTTATTGAATTGGGTCTTCACTTGAAGGTTAATGTTGATTTGTTTTTAATAAAAGATCAGAGGAAGCATAGAGAAAGGTACAGTGTCCTAAAGTTCCAAACATTAGAGCCAGGGTCACGCATCTACCTATGAGGAATTTCGACTCAAGCATTCAAGTTGGTTCTTCATCCCAGATGCCATTGGAATCTCCTGGGGAGCTTTGAGCCACTGTGTGAGCCACACGCTGCAAAGACCCTGACCTACATGGTCTGGGTGGCACCCAGGACAGAGCCTGAGCCGCCCAGCTCATCCAAGTACGCAGCCGTTTCTGGGGAGGAACAAAGCTACACTCAGCCAATGGTTCTCAACGTGAAGTCACCAGACCAGAGTCACCTGGGAACTTGTTAGAAATGCACATTCTCTGGGCCCACCCTAGACCTGCTGAACCTGAAACTCTAGAGGTGGGGCCCAGGAACCTCCAGGTGGCACTGAGGCAGTGGGAACAATGCCTAACTTTTTCTGTCATGGGTATATCCTGACATCTTTCTCTAATCCTGCAGTCATAAATATTACCAGTTATTGTATACTGTCTATATACCTGGTGAATTACCAGGGTTCTCTGAGAAACAGAGAAATTGTAAGGAATTGGCTCACGTGATATGGAAGCTGAGAAGTCGCACCATCTGCCATTTGCAAGGAAAGCCGCAGGTGCAATTCAGTCTAAGACCAAAGGCCAAAGAACCAGGGAACCAATGGTAAAAATCCCAGGCCACAAGCTGGAGAAGACCCACATCCCAGATCCAAAGTCAAGCAAATGAAAGAGCGAGTGAACGTTCCCTTCTTCTGCCTGTTGTTCTATTCAGGCCCTCAATGGGTTGGCTGATGCCCACACGCAGTGGGGAGGACAATCTGCTTTCTGAGGCTACCAATTCAAATGCTAATCTCATCCAGACACACCCAGAAATAATGTTTAGCTAAGTATCTGGGCAACCCCTGACCCCGACAAGTTGACACATAAAATTCACCACCACACTGGGTCTATATAGTCACTCACTTGATTGATACTCTTTCAGGTGGATCTCATTAGTACCCCATTGTCTAGATAAAGGATCTGAGGTTCGAAGTGTCCAAACCTGCTGAAATCAGCACAGCTAACACAGTGTAGCTCCAGATCCAAAGCAAGGTCTCACCGACTTCACATCTGTGCCTGTTCATTCCCCGCTCGCCCCCGCTGTGGCATGGTTCATAAATGTCATGTAGGTACAGGTGCTGGTTAGAGGTGTCAGCGAACCCCATGCCGAGAGAGGGGTTGCAGAGGTAGGAGAAAAACCCTAGTTACACTGGGAGCTCTCGCTTTCCAGAAAGAGTACAACTGGTTGGGAAAAGGAGGCTGGCCTCCAACTTGGGTAAACCTCTCCCAGCTCTTTGGATCTTAGATAAGGTGACCAGATTGTAACATTGGTAAAGTGGGACACCATTGACTGGGGGGGGGAGGGGGTTCTTGATTAAAAATTTGGTCTATCTCCCGCCATTCCCTAGCTTGTCGTGCATTCCTTCCAAAAATTGGGACTTTTTTAAAATGCCGCGGGACGCGGGACGCGGGACAAATTGTTAAAAATCGGGACTGTCCCGCCAAAAGCGGGACGTCTGGTCACCTTAATCTTAGGGTATCACCCTCTCCTGAGGTCAATTTATGAGTTCCAAGGTAACGGCCTCGAAGAAAATAGATAAATTAAACTGCCCCTTTAACAGCACTGCCATGTTCTCCTCTGCAGTTTTGGGTCCACTAGGACCATCAGCTCAGAAGTCCCTGTCCTACTGACAAGGAATTCAGAAGGTTTCTCAGAAACGGTCTCCTCAAAGTGCAGAGACAAAACCTCAAAAGTTAAGTGTGGAGGTGGCCTGTCCAGCTGTTTTGTGACCTGCCTCTGGAGGGCTGGGGAGTAGGGCAGGCAAAGCTGCAGTGAGCCAGAGCCACACCTGCAGGAAAGACTCCCCCTCACTACCATCTACTTCCTCTCCCCTCCTCCCCAGAGGCCTGACTCCTTCTCCCAGAGTTCAGCCCACTGGCCTCCAGCCAGGACAACACCTGGCAGGTAAATGAAGGTAGCATGAGTCACAGCTTCCTGGAAAATCACGGTCTAGACAAACTCCCCAAGGGCAGAGGCCCATCCAACTGGCTTCTCCAGGAGCTTGCTGAGGGTGGGCTGCACAGGTATGTGAACTGCCATTAGAAGACAGGGAGGACCCACAAAGCTCACCCTGGTGGGGGGCCTGGTTTCTGGCTGTGCCCCCGTCTCAGTTTAGCTCAGGCCTGTGCTTCCAGGGAGGCAGCACGGGGCTCATGAAATCAAAGCCCAGGAACTACTTTCTAACGTAATGCATCTCAAAGTGTAATGCATACCAAAAAGTCAGCTGAGATCTTGCTAACATACAGGTTCTGATTCCTCAGGTCTGGGATAGGGCCAAGCCTCTTCCCTACAACAACTTCCTGATGATGCTGATGATTCTGGCCCCTGGCCTGCACTTTGAGTAGCAAGAAGGCTCTAACCTGGTCTATTGCACTTCCAGAGTGTGGCAGAGGCTGGCAGATGCATAAAAAGAGCAACGTCAAGTAATAAAAATATGAGAGCCACGTGAATAGCTTGAAATATGCATGGGGCTTCTTAGGGGGCCACCACTTATGAGACAGGTAATGTTAATATACCCATTTCACAAATTAGGAAACTGGTATACTGAGAACAGCTAGTTCATGGTTCATTTCATTTGGCCTTAGTAATAACCAGAACCCAAATTGTCTCAAACCTGTGCTTCACACCTGTTCATCTCAAACTAATCCACAGATGAGCAAAGTTTTTCTGTAAAGGGCCTGGTAGCAAATATCTTATACTCTGTGGTCCACACAGCCTGTGCTGCATCAGCTTAACTGTGACATAGCAACACAAAAGCAACCCAAGACATTATACAAATAAGCAAGTGTGGCTTTGTTCTGATAAAACTTTATTCATAGACACTGAAATCTGAATTTCAATGCTTTATGTCCAAAACATTTTTCTTAAAACTTTTGATTTTTTCCAACCATTTAAAAACATTATATATATATATATATATATATATATATATATATATATATATATATATATATATATATATATATGAATATATAAGAATATAAGGGGAAGCCGGGATAGCTCAGTGGGTTAAGCACTGACTTTGCAGCACCGGGGACCAGGGATCAAGTCCCGGCCCCGGCCCATGCGGAACCATATGCTGAGCTGGGGGCTCCCCCAGTTCAGTTCTCTATCTCTGTATCTCTCTCTCTCTCTCTCTCTCTCTCTTCTCTCTCTCTCTCTCTCTCTCTCTCTCTCTCTCTCTCT
>PVKE010042362.1:0-13789 GCA_004027555.1 Craseonycteris thonglongyai
AGAAAGATCTTTAAATAACAGACCTATATGTGTTCTTATAGGCTGAAGGACTGAAGAGAAAAACGTTATGTTGAGGAATAAATATATGCCATTTGGAGTCCCATTAGGTTTTACAGCATGCTAGTTACTGTATTCTTATTTTGCTGGAATTATCAAAAGATGTGGGCTGTCCGCTTAAGTTACTACAATTTCTGAATGAGTAATCCTCTCTGCTACATTTAGATTATAAGCAATATTACTTAAGAAATCACAACAGCACATTTCACGCACCTTTGATATTTCTCTCACTATTTCATTCTGCTGTGATTTTCTACTTGCAAATCATTTTGGATTTCTAGACAAGCTTTAGTTAGAGCCAATATGTCACTGTTTTCCACATTGCTATGTCCACCTATCTATCAAGTCTCACCAGAATTGTACTCTCATTTCCACTTGGATGTTCTGGCAGCATCTCTAATTCATTATATTCTCCTTGTATTATTAGACCTCTGTTGTGTTTTGCATGACCAGATGCATTTCCTCCTCCTTCTGGCTATTTCTGTGGCAACTCTTCCCCCATTTAATACAGTCTTGGAGAGGCCAATCATAAGTTCTCTCCCTGGAATTTATTAATAAATCGTGAGCAGAAAGTGATAAAGTCTGGAAAAGATTAGCGTTTGTGATTCCAATGATGAAGCCTTAAAAGAGACTACCTAATAGTTCCTAGATCTCTGGCACTCTCCTGATTCTTGTCCTTTGAGAATTCCGGTTCCTCAGCTTTTTCTCCTTTCTGTGAACTACTCTATATCCTTTCAATAATTAAGTTAGATAACTGATTGCTAACAGCATCAACAGCAACAAAAAAACACACCTTAAGTTATACACCCCTGAATGCTCTCCTCCTAACTGCTCTGTTTCTGTTAGTGATACTATTAATACAATCCTCTCTGCCACCTTGTCTGAAAACTTTAAGTTCATTTTTATGTTTCCTCTTCCTTTGACCTCATCCAATTTATTAAAAATATTAGACCCTAACTCTCCGGTATCCCCTTGATATTTCTCCTTATCTAGACCATAGCCACCTCTCAGACCCACCCACATTCCATCTGTCTTAGAGAGCCAGTATAGTGGAAAGATCAGGGGCTTCAAATTCTCCCAAACCGAGACTTAAAATCTAGCTTTTCTACTTGTTAGCTATGCTACCTGGAACAGGTAATTTAACTTCTCTGAGCCCTTATTTTTTACTACCTACCTACCTTATACAGTTATTATAAATATTAAAGATCATGTGGATAAAATTTTTTATATAGTTGATAATTTATACTTGGCACTCAATTTGGTTACTGTTGTTATCATCAATTTCACTCGCTTCTAATTAGTACCTGCCTCCATTTTCTCTCCATTTCAATACTTTTGATATGGTAATGCAAGATTAATTTTCATATACCGGTATATTTTTTTAATTCATCTAACTTCTTTAAGCTAATAGCTTTGAAAATTCGCCGTTAATTAAATTCGGGCCCTAACTGCATATCAATGAAGGTCCTCCATGATACCTTCTACTATTCTTTACTTGATCTGTACCCAGGATAAACAAAATCACTGTCTCTTCTATGAACACACTCTGCCCTTTCTCTCTTACATTTGTTTGCTCAATCTTTTATCTCTATATTACTGCCAGATTTTTATATGTTAGAATCTTATGTAAGTAAATAAATGTTAAACAGTTAAAAATAGTGCCTGACATATAGTAAGTCCTCCTCAGTAAATGTTACCTGCTGTTATTACCACTCAGTGTCTATGAAATGCAATGCATGTGGGCAAGAGGGGAGGGATGAGAGAATTATATGTAGTTGTTAAATCAGTAAGAATAAAAATCCTATCCATTCTGAGCTGTAGGAATATAACGATGAGTAAGACATAACCAGTGTCCTCAAGGATCACATACTAGAGAGGAAACAGATGCATAAATAAGTATGGAAATGCTATATATAGACTATGTACAAAGTCATTTTGCAAGTCTTCCACAGGGTCTGGCAAATCTCACACACATAATTGTAATATATGATTTTAACTGTCGGTATAAAGTATCCTACTTATTCTTCAAAGTCCATTTCAAATCCTTCTTCAGCCATGAAGCCTTTCCCCTCTTCCCAAACATGTGACCCTCCCACCCAAGCATATTGTACCTGTCTTAGAACACTTATCACTATTTATCCACTTGCTTTATCCACCTTACTGAATTGTAAACCTTAAGAATTGCATCTTGCTCATCTTTATAAAGTCTGAAGTATATAGCATCATGTCCTGCATACCAAAGGTGCTCAATAACTATTTTTAAATTAGAGGGCATTATCTTCAAAGGACTGCCTAGCTATTTTATTTTGGTGAACATTAATTATAAAAAGATAGTTATCTTTTCTATAGGTAATCCATGCAGTTGCTTCTTTGTATTAGCATGGACTAATAATACTGGACTATATTTATCAGAATATCGATTACAAGCATTAAAATATATCACTGTTTCTACATTTCTGTATTTCTCTTAGATCAATACTTTATTGGTTAATAACTAATTCAATTCAGAAAGTGACTCTATTTTTTTGAATGACTTTTCATGGTTTCTTAGTTTGTATGGATTATGTTATATGAACCACTCAAGCCTTAAAGAGTTATTACGCTACCTGGATTTACTGGCTGATTTCTTTGTTGTTGTTGTTGTTTCTAAATAACTAACATCATTTTTCATTTAATTTCTGTAGGTAAATGTGAATGTAAGGAACAAATGCTAGGAAACTCCAAGACATTCTGTGCAATGAAATATTCATATGGTAAGTTTGAAGGCTCTAAATGCTTCTAAGAATCTATTCAAACTAATGTATGACATTCTCAATAAATCAAGGCATTAGTCTTATATAATAACATTAAACACAGTATTCTGGTCTTGGCCTAGATTTTCCTAATAGAGATGGTGTTGAATGTCCTGGTAAGAGGCTTGTAGAACAAAGGCAAGGTTATCCTCCTATAAGGAGAAGAAGCAAAGAACAAAAAGAAAAAAACCATAATACATAATCCTTTCTTATGGATGCTTCTTGCCTTAGTAATCTAAAAGGGAAATCTTTAGTCACTTGGATGATTCCTGTGGCAATTTATCAGGCAATACTAAGCAGAACTCAGTTTAAAGTAGTATTTCATAGAGATTAAGAGCTCAGACATTGGGCTCAATCCTATACAGGTGTGATTTCTGGTTTATTGGGCAGGTAACTTAACCTGTTCAGATTTCCTCATATGTAAAATAAGGATAATGCTACCGTCCTCATTTTTGAAAAGCACACAGCACATTACCTTGCACATACTAAATGCTCAGCAAATGGCTGGGAGAAGGAAAAGGACATACATATATTTGTGAGGTACTGAGACAAGCTGTCTGCCTGAGTTTCTCCCCAGCCTTCTCTGTAGACTCTAAACTCCTCTACCTCTCAAATACAAGGAAATGTAGCACATGGACAAAGAAAAATGTCACTTCCTTGAATAAAGACTGTTACTATCTTCTAATTCTAAATGGTTTTATGTTTGCTATTAACCCTTTCCAATCCAATTTTTATGCCACCTGCATCCCCCCCAACTCCAATTTATTTTGGCCAGGGAAGAGGTCAGTGGATTTCTATTACTATACTATAGTTTGAAAGGAGAAAAACATTATGTGAACATAAATGGTTATTTTATTTATTTATTTATTTATTTATTTTACAATGTCAGACTTCGGAGCGGAAGAGGAAAAGTACAATGTTGAACGAGGTCCGACATTGGACTAGAACGGGTTAAATATGAGGGTTGTCCAGAAAGTATCCAGCTATGTAACCATTCTCATTATACTGACAATGGCTGGATGTTTTCCAGACAGCCCTCATATATTAAAGGTACCCTATCTTGTCAACATATTCTTGATTTGTGTTTAGGCTCTTTATTGTTCCATAATTAATAGGGCCTGAAATATGCATTATAATAGAAAATTTTAAGGCATAATTTCTGAAACCAAGTGTTTAGGTTCTTAATAGCATTTGTATTTAATCTCATAGGAGATAAAAAAGCAAGTGTTAAAAATCTCATAAATCTTATCTAAAATTACATGCATATTTCTCTTTTAACCTGCACACTTGACTAAATAATAGGATAAAACTTTTAAAATATACAGTACGTAATAAAGAAAAATCAGTTTAGAGAGAATGGCATTTACTATGAAAAGCAAAAAAAAAAAAAAAAAGATCAGTTTAGATCAAAGTTAGTTCAGTGAAAATATTAATTGGTCTTCATTATCACATAGGTCAGTAGCTCTCTGATCTTACAGACATCCACATTGGCATCTTTTAATGCAACTGTATTACGTTTTGCTTAAGAGAATTTGAAGGCTCTTAATGTAAATGTAATTAAATACTTTGGTCTTATTAAGTGCAATATACCTATAGACTTGTGCGGGGGGAGGGGGGGAGGAGTTCTCTCTCCCACCTCTATTCTCTGGCTTAATGGAAAAACCTTAATTTATTTAATTATTCCTTTAGCAAATACTTATTGAGCTATTGTAATGAATAGACAAGGTCCCTGCTGTCTTTGAGCTTATAGTCTACTAAAAAAAAGTAATTATTGAGTATTGGCCATGTGTGAGGCACTATGCTATGTACCCTTCATGCAATTATCTTGCCAGGAATATAGTCCAACCTCTACCTGTAGCCAACCAGTCACGCAAACTTAAGCAGATCACTTCATTTCTTAACACTCGTATCCCCACACATAAAGCAAAACTGGATGAGCTCTTAAGCCCCTTAATAGTCTAAAATTTGGTGATTCCATAAAGACAGCTGTCCGATAGCCATATTTTCAGGATATGGGACCAGCCAGGATAAGCTCTCTCACTACATACACACAGTCTTCCATCAAGATATAGATTAGCCAGTAAGAACCCTCCTAATAATATAGAATATTGCATCCAATGTTCCTTAGATCTACTTTCTTCCCCACCCCAACTTATTCTATTACTTAACCCCCAGCCCATCGACATCCATGTCATAGAGCATAATAGAATCATGAGTCACACAAAATACTGGAGCTTTGCCATCATCTAAAGCACAGCTTCCCTAAACTCAGCTTGCATTTTACACCAGGGGGAAAAGATTAAGTCATCAATAGTACTATTTAATCTCTTTAGAACATTTGAAATATATTCTAGCAGTAGCATTTCCTCTTTGTCATAACAATATACACAGCCAGAAGAGTATAATACAGTTAGAATTTAAATAAAAACAAGTATAACAATCCTACCCCTATGCATCTTCTTTCTATTTAGATTTGACAGCTGAATGTGTTTAAGATTATATTTGTAGTAGGCAAATGGCTAACATTCTCTTAGCATTGCAATATGAGAACGAGTAGCAAGCAGTTGAACCTGTCTAAGAAGGGTATAGTTATGTAAATGAGATGAAGCCAGTGCAAAATCGATGAGTCTAATGACTCTGAAAGTAAATTCCCACATTCTTGTCAACAGTAATTCACTTTGCCATTATACTTTGAAATGTATATTTAAGTTGTTCTAAACTCAAAAGATAATATGAATTCTATGCATTTTGACTTTTGGAATTCTGTTGTTACAGTGCTAAAAATAAAGATTTTATCAGCTCATGATAAAGGATCTCATGCTGAGGTCAATGTGAAGATAAAAAAAGTCTTAAAGTCTACCAAGTTGAAAATTTTACGAGGAAAGCGAACATTATATCCAGAATCATGGACTAACAGAGGCTGCACTTGTCCAATCCTCAATCCTGGTGAGCATTAGACTTTTCTAGTTATTAAACTATCTTGTCTCTGCTGATTTGCTGCTGTTCGTCTTACATTCTCTGAACCATAACCTAAATTTACTCAGCAAGAGCATCTCTCCTTTTCACATCTGAAGTCTGGGGAAAACCCAGATGGAATTCTTTGAACTGACATCAAAACATTATTTCTCTTCCAGGTGCTCTATTAAAGTATAATATCTTAAAATCTAGCAATATAATATCCTCTGTCCTAAAAGAGAAGTCTCAGATTGGTTCCAGGTGTCAGTAGCATAGAAAGCACTTTCATGAATTTATCTGCCACTAACACTTTATCTGAAAGCTAGATCCTATTACGGTGCCCTGGGTAGAACTTGCTCCCAAAGGAAGTTCCAATACAAAATTTCATCTGTGCAAATAATATTGAATTCATTTTTACTATTGCATGAGAAGCATCTGTTTCTCTTGGAGAGAAAACAACTCTCAAGTTCTCATCATCTTGTTTTTCATTAAATGATCATTCTAGTTTCAAACTAGAAACAGAAGAAATAAACAAACAAGCAAAGAAGAAAAAAGAAAGAAACCTGCAGAATCTTAGAGAAACTTGGAATGGAGTGAAATTGTATACCTTATAATGAATGTCATGGCAGAGGTAGAGACAAGCAAGTAAACATAGGACTCATACTCAAGTACACTCTGTACTGTGCCATTAGTTGCTTATTTCTCTGCCTACCTCATTAAATTTGAGGACAGAATTTAGATTTTTGATCATAGTATCCCAGTACTTACCATTAGTACCCCCCTACACACACACACACACACACACACACACACACACACACACACACACACACACACACACACACACACCAGATAGTAAGTTCTAGCAAAACAAATGATTTTTTTTAAATCATCTGTATCTCCCTGTTCGTGTAGTTGCCATCTGTGTCTTAATGGCTCTGTTGAAAAGGGTACATGATTTCTCTTCTGGATATAGTTCCTCCCATATATAAGTATGGGAAACCATAGTTTTGTTGATAATAAGTCATTTGTGATCTTTAATAAATACATTTGAGAGAAATTAACATAAATGAGAGAAAGGAAAACTATCAATAAAATACCTCCCAACCAAGCCATCTGAAAAATAGTACAAGTATACAAATTCTTGACTTTATTTCTACTATTAACTAATCTCTCCCACCCTTTTATACCCCTTTAGTATTTTAGTTAATTTAAATGTTAATAAAGAAAAGAAAAAAAAGGTATTTTAAATAAATAAATATGGTTTCAAAGAGCAAATGAAGTAATCAGAATCTTAAATTTTGAATACAGAAGAGAAAGAGTCAATCTGTGTTCTTTTCTCCAAAGATCTCTGCATTGGATCTCTTCTTATAAGCATTTTCTACTGTCTTGGCAAAAGAAAAAAAATACTCTGCCCAGTTTTTTAGCAAGACATTAAAAACAAAAGCTTTGACCATCTGAGCCACCCTCCAGGAAGTGAACTATACTTCCTAATCAGACTCCTGCCAAACAGTCAAAGAATCAACTGATTTCATCACAATTGAAAACATAAGAGCAATTATTCAAAGAATTCTTGAAAACATGTTTACTTGCTTTGAAGAAAAGACTGGAACCTGCCAAAGCAAAACCAGACACTCTTTCATTTCACTTTGTTTTTTCCATTCTTACAAGTTCAATAGTTAAAGGCCAAAGAAAGCTGATAAGAAAATTTTGAAACTTTACACGCCAATTTGCTTCCTCTGTTACTTTTGAAAAGGAGAGATCTAATAGGGCATCCCCACAAGTTCATTCATTTCTACATTCATACACACTTTTACTCGTTCATTAATCATATATTTTAGAATGACGTATTATATTTTCTTTTTTTTTTAAGAGCAAAGTCTCTGTTTTATTTTATTTACTTATTTATTTTATTGTTTTGACAGAGAGAGAAAGAGAGAGAGAGAGATACAGAGACAGAGAGAGATACAGAGACAGAGAGAGAACTAGCATATGGGTCTGCACGGGCCGGGGCCGGGATTCGATCCTCGGTTCCTGGCACTGCAAAGTGAGCACTTAACCCACTGAGCCATCCCGCCTTCCCCTGTATTTTCTTTTTTTATGGGTACTAAATAAATTTGTTCCTTCAAACATAGCAAAATAGATGGTGAAAGCGTAGAGATAGGAAAATAAAATGTAAATGCTAACAAGTGATGCAACAGATAACATTGATTTCCGTGCTAATTTTGGGCATGATGCTGCTTCATAATTTATGGATTTATTCAGCATCATTTTTATTAGTTTAATTTATATTTATACTTTAAATTAATGGCAAATTCCTATAGTTATTTGTCCTATTTATAGTTTCAAAGTAAACTCATTTAAAATACTAGACTTGGGGAACCCAGGATGGCTCAGTGGGTTAAGCGCTCACTTTGCAGCGCTGGGGACCAGGGATCAAATCCCGGCCCCAGCCCGTGCGGACCCACATGCTGAACTGGGAGCTCCCCCAGTTCAGTTCTCTCTCTGTCTCTGTCTCTGTATCTCTCTCTCTGTCAAAAATAAATAAATAAATAAATAAATAAATAAATATAATTGTTTAAAAAAAATACTAGACTTAACTTTGAAGTTTCTAAAAATATTGTATTTTTTAATGAGGATTTTATTATTTCAGAGATGATACAAACAATATCAAGAACAATAAATTTTAACTAATTTGTTAGTTAAATATTGGCGTTCCTTTTTATGCAGAAGCTAAGGTTACCTACCCTTTAAAGAATTTAAATACCTTGTAATCCACCTTACATTTGTGCTCTCCACTGGTTAAACCTCTCTGTCATATTTTTTTAAGATTTATTTTATTGTTTTATTGATAGAAGGGGGAGGGCCCAGAGCAGTCTCCATAGTTGTAAGTCACCAGTTTTCAACATAGTTTCAATCCAGCAGGAACTGGACAGGGGGCCTCCCATATGGGAGGTGCACCCCCTGGGAGCCAGGGGCCTCCCACATGAGAGGCACAAGCCAATGGGGACCGAACTGTGGTGGGAAGCTCACCCTAGTTTACCATATGGGTCCACACAGGTTGGGGCCAGGACAGGGACCCAATCTGAGGAACCCAGGGCTGCAATGCGCATGCTCAACCTCCGAGCCATCCTGGCTTCCCCCATTAATTTCCTTTTATTTCTCTTCTTTGGAAAATATCATCATACCTATCTTTTAATTTAGGATTGATTTATTTTAATAATCTTTTAAATAACCCTTTTATTATTATGGAAGCAATATATGTACATTATAGAAATTTAGGGGAAATTTTTAAATTTCATATTTCTACCCCCTCCATATTAACATCTTAGTTCAAATCCTTCCAGATCTTTCTCTGTGTACATATACTATATTGTTTTGGGTTTTTCTTTTAAGATTTATTTTTTATTTTTTGACAGAGAGAGAGAAAGGGGAGGGCCCAGAGCAGTCTCCATAGTTGCACATCATTAGTTTTCTAATAGTTTTGTTCCACGGGTGGGGGCAGGGCTGCGCAGGGCAGGAACTGGGCCAGGGTCTCACCCCACTGACAACCAAAATGGGGGCACATCCCAATTCAGCATATGGGTCTGCATAGGCGGGGCCCTGGATTTGATCCTTGGACCTCGGAACTGTAAGACAAGCACTCAACTGCTTAGCCATCCCAGCATCCCCATTATATTGTATTTTTTAACTAAAATGAAATCATAGTATATATTCCATTCTGCAACCTGCTTTATTCAGTTAATCATCTTTACCTTCAATTTTAATTTATTGTTATATAATCTAATACTCAGACCATATTTCAATTTCCCAACTAATCCCAAAATGTTCTTTAGAGCTTGTCTGTTGTTGCCAGTATATAATCCAGGATCACATACTGTATCTGGTTTTTAAGTCCCTCAAGTATCTTTTATTCAAGTACAGTTCCTTATTGTTGTTGAAGAAACCAGACCATCTGTCTTGTAGATTATCCTACCCTTCTATATTTGTCTGGTTGGTTCCTTGTGGTGTCATTTAGCTTGTCCATCTACCTCCTGTATTTCCTGTAATCTCAAAAGAAAATCTTGATAGATTCAAGATAAAACATTTTGCCTAGAATTCATCACACTTCATGTTGTATACTTCACATTGTACTTCATGTTAAATCACATCAGAAGATTATCTAGTATCTGGATGGCCATCAGTGTTGCTAAACTTGACCCTTGGATTAGAGTAGTAACAGTGTGGTCTCTCCATTGGGCAGTTTGGTTTTCCCTTTTGAGACTAGAAAATAATGAGTGTGGTGTTACTTCAGAGACTATGCAAATAGCAAGTTTTCATTAACCATTCACTTAATGATTTTATCACCATTGGTAATTCCTTCCTGAATCAATGATTTCATTAGAGTTTTAGAAATGATGTTTTTCTCCTTCTTATTTCCTTCATTTATTAGTTGACATTCTTTTTGTAAATTGACATTCGTCTCTTCCAAGCTGGGCTTTTGTGTTACTATGAAATACAGTTCTATTGCAAAGGAAGAATACATGCTAAATTCTTTCCTTAAATTTCTAATTTTCAAAGTAAAAAATGGTTCTAAAGACATGCCTCAAAGGGTGACAAATTAATTTTTCTCTGATTTTTTTGGGAGGTATCATTTTGGAATTATAGATTTTTGTTGATTTAGTGTGTTCCAATACACACCATTATGTTTCTTGGTGCTCAAATTATCTCAACTGTAATAAGTTATAACCCCTTCTTGCTAGCTCTTGTGCCCTTTTAAAATGATCCCCGTTAATATTTGTAGGCTTCCTATCTCAAATCAATCAGATGTCAAAGTGCTGCTACTACTGAGAGACACTAAACAAGTTTCCTAATCTTGCCAAGCCTTAATTTCCTCATTTGTAAAACAAGAAGAAAAATAATACCTACTTCATAAGGTTATTTTCAAGATTACTGAGATAATACATGTAAAGCACTTAGTGAATGCTTAGTAAATGTCAGCTGGTGTTGTCTATTACTCCCTGTTTTAACCATGAATATATAAAACCATGAACCACGAATATACAGAACTGCTGAAGTCACATCTCCCCCTTAATAAATTATGATACTGATAGCTTCTTTTGTTCTCTTTTAGGTTTGGAGTACCTTGTAGCAGGACATGAGGATGTAAGAACAGGCAAACTGATTGTGAATATGAAAAGTTTTGTCCAGCACTGGAAACCGTCGCTTGGAAGAAAAGTCATGGACATTTTAAAAAGAAAGTGCAAGTAGCAATAAAGATGTATAGCACGTAATGGCACTTCTCTATGTGTAAACCACAAACTTAATGGAAAGGAGACCTCAAAAATAAAACTAGAATTTTTTAAAGTGCCAAAATATAGAAATGTTCCAATGCATGGGCCTTGTCTAACCTATCTCTTTTGGGCCCATGTTTAAAAACAGTTTTTTTCATAGAGAGGAATTTTAAAATCCTACACTGATACCTGTTTTCTATGGAACTAATTCTGAAAATCATAACTATTAAGAATGTTTTAATAGCAATACGGTATTTAGCAATAATCCATTAAGGGCAATACATATAACAAGGATTCTTCCCAGCTTCAAATATGTTACTACATACATTTGTACTACTTAAAGTAATTAAGATTTTAAGGAATTACCCAACCCTATCAGAAAAGGTATTTTTTAAAAAGAGCCTTCTCTTGTGTGATGTGTGTGAACTTTGGTCTGTGGGGCGTTAAATGGAACCTCTCCACATCTATATAGTGTTTCTTTGTATAAAGCACTTTACTACCTACGATTCGTGTTGTGAACGTTTGGAGACTGCTGTTGACAGAAAGAAAGGGGTGTATAAGAAAACCTACTGAAACAGAAGCATTGCCACTACTTGCAGACAAAAGTGACTGTATAAAGGAAGTTGTACTATTTAACTCTGAACACTTGGAGAAAACTATGTGAAGGTGCAACCTTAAAGGAGAATATGTTTGCATGAAGTTTCAAGCTTCAGGCTAGAGGTTAGATTCCACATATACCAGCCATGATGAAATTAAAAAAAAAACAAAACTAAACAAAAATAAGATTTTAAAATAAGAGAAAAGAAATTGTAAGTGTAGAAATATGCTTTGGTAAAGAGAAAATGAACTTTAAATTTTAAAAAGCTCATTTATTTGCAATGCACTTGTATACACTTCAAAAATTATTACAGACACAGAATTTGTTTTATTTTTGTGTTTAGTATTTAAAACTGAATACTGAAACAGTTTCTTCCTTTTCTTTATTAACCTATACGGTCATTTATAGTTATTCATTTTCTTGACACAATGTTATATGATAACTCACCAAGTTACAGTTTTTCATTATTTTTCCTCTTCTGTACCCATGCATAATCACTCTACATATAGTTTCTTCTATACTTGAATATACAAAACATGAACCACAGTGCCATATGATTAACTTTACATACAGAACATACTTTTTCCTGAGGTCCTGTGGACTTGCAAAATATATATATATACATATATATGTATATGTATATATATATATATATATATTGCTTTGTTAATTTTTTATATGTAATAAATAAATATTATCTCCTGATTTTTGTCTCATTTCCTGATTAACTCTTTCAATGATGCTAAAGGTTACCTTCTCTTAGTGAGGGAATTTAAATCTAATTCTTTAAATTAAGAAAATCAAACAAAGGCCTAGTGTTCCTATACTCTGTTACTCTGTATTCTGGGGTGAAAAATATGCTTACTCAAATGAGTTTATCTTCTGTAGCCTTTTTCATCAGATACACTGTATTTTTTAATTTTACATTTACTTTTAAAATAATTTTAAAAGTAATTAAAGTTCATTGTTGAAAATACTGAAAGCCATAACGGGAAATAATACATATTCCAACCATCCTGTGATAATAGCTGTTAGCATTTTAATGTCTATGTTGCTACACTGTTTTCTATACATATACATATACATATATTTTATAGAATTAGAATACTATACATTTTTTTATGAAATCTATGTTCCTCAACTTCTTACCCATTCCGAACTTATTCTTGTAGGTGGAACACTATCTAGTAGGGTATCATTTATAACCCACTTATGAAACGTGTTGGTAAGTAAAGCATATCAAGAAAAGTATTCTAATTACATCAAATATAGGATTTTCTTATGTTCCAGAATTGCTAAGTTGCCTTCTTTTCCATTCCACTTTATTTGAAACAACTATTACCCGTTAAAAACACAAATAATGGAGACATCGGGATAGCTTAACAGGTTGAGCTCTTGCCTTGCAACTGCGAGGTCCGATGATCATCCTGGCCCCTGCCCATGCAAATCCTCATGCTGAGCTACAGCACAACTGGTAACCACATGGCAAAACTTCTCGCATCCCATGTGGAAGGCCCCCAGTTCGATTCCCTCACTTCATGGCCACACATCCACCTGTGTGGAATGAAACTGTCAAAACCAATGATGTACAACTATGGAGACTGCTCTGGGCCCTCCCTGCTTCTCTCTGTCTCTGTCTCTGGCTATTTCTCTCTCTCTCCCTCTCTCTCTTTCTCTCACCTTCTCTCAAACAATCAAATAAATAAACCATTTTAAAAAATACAAATAATGTCTTCTTTTAAAAGGGTAGAAAGATGCCCGTATATATTAACAAGTGAAAAAAATTGCAGGGGGAAGCCGGGATGGCTCAGCGGGTTAAGCGCTCACTTTGAAGCCCCGGGGATCGAGGATCGAATCCCAACCCTGGCCCATGCAGACCCACATGCTGAAGTGGGGTGTGCCCCCAGTTCAGTTCTTGCTGGGGCCTATGTGGGAGCCCCTGGCCCAGTTCCTGTCCTGCGCAGCCCCGAGCCCACCTGTGGAGTGAAACCATATGGAAAACTAATGCTGTCAACTATGGAGACTGCTCTGGGCCCTCCCCCTTCTCTCTGTCTCTCTCTGTCTCCGTCTCTCTGTCAAAATCAATAAAATAAATCTTTAAAAAAAAATAACAG
>PVKE010042364.1:0-13785 GCA_004027555.1 Craseonycteris thonglongyai
CTGAACCAGGAAAAGTTAAAACTGAATTCCAGTGTGTTAATATACAATGACTAGAGTTCTAGAAATCAGAGTTGAAAACAAACTAGTATATATCCTGATCATTCACCCCACAACAGCTTGTCTACTTCACAGACCATAGCTATTTAGACATTTGTTTATTTTACCACACTGCTAAAACAGTATTAAAACATTAGAATTACAAGATCAAATCTTATCATCTAATCAGAATTGTTTGGCCATATGCATATTCAATTTTGATATATTTATAGCAATATTAAAGATATAATTTACATTCTGCCTGCTTATCTAATGTTATAAATTAAATATTTCCCCCCAAAAAATAGCTGGGGGGGAGGGGAGGCAGGAATGGCTCAGCAAGTTAAGCACTTGCTTTGCAGCCCCAGGGACCAAGGATCGAATCCCAGCCCCAGACATGAGAACCCATATGCTGAACTGGGATGTGCTTCACATGCAGGAGGCCCCCAGTTTGGTTCTCACCCTCCAGTTTGGCCCCTGGCTTGAGGGGGCGTGCCTCCCAAGCAGGAGGCCCCCAGTCCAGTTCCCACCCTGCGCGGCCCCCAGCCCACCTGTGTGGAACAAAACCATGTTGAAAACTAATGATGTACAACTGTGGAGACTGCTACTCTGGGCCTTCCCCCTTCTCTCTGTCTCTCTCTGTCTCTGCCTCTCTCTGTCAAAAACAATAAAATAAATCTTTAAAAAAAAATTTTCCATTTTGTACTAGTCCCTTTTTCTTTGTACTTTTCTATTCTCACCCCCTTATTTTACTACTTCCAACTTGAAGTGAACAAATTAAGTCTGGTAAGTATTTCTCCACTTTTGTCTCTATTTTACAAATCTTCAAGTTTTATTTTTATTGTTTTTTGATAGAGACAGAAAGAAGAGGGAGAGCCCAGAGCAGTCTCCATAGTTGACATTAGTTTTCCATGTTTCACTTCACAGGTAGGTGCAGGGCTGCGCAGGGCAGGAACTGGGCCAGGAGCTTCCTGCATAGGCCCCTGCAAGAAATGAACTGGGGGCACACCCCAGTTCAGCATATGGGTCCGCCTGGGCTGGAGCCAGGATTCGATCCTCAGTCTCCGTGGCTGCAAAGCAAGCACTTAACCTGCTGAGCCATCCCAGCTTCCCCTACTTTACAAATCTTATTTTATATATATAGATAGAATTTTTCCCAACACTATTCCTGATAAGCGCGCGCGTGTGTGTGTGTGTGTGTGTGTGTGTGTGTGCGTGCGCGCAAGCGCAAATGGGGTAATTCTGTACATACTATTTTCTAACCTAGTGGTTCTCAAATTTCATTGCACATTAGAATCACCTGGGGGCTTTTTAAAAACACAATGCCCAGGCTGCATTCACATCAGTTAATAAAAATGGCTGGGATGGGAGGAAGGCATATGTTTTTTGAAGATCTCCATGTGATTCCAATGTGCTGCAAAATTTGGTAAACTTCATTTTAACCTTTTTCTTTTTTCTAGTCAATAATACATTATAGATCTTTTTTCTTGTAAAATGATATACATCAATACGACTATTTTTCATTGTCGCAGAGTCTTTCATTGTACTGATGTAACATACCTCTATTTAACCAATCGCTTGTTTCTGGCCATTTAGATTGTTCCAGCTACCTTAACAGTTTCTTCCTGCCCTCCCAGGTTCTATTTTAACGGTGAATGGTAAAACTGAAAACTATATGCTAAACACTTGGCGTGGCTTCCAAGAATCTCTGAACTGTGCTGTTCAAAACCACACCAGAGAGGAAGGACTTCTCTGGTACCGAGAAGAGGGGACAGTGGATTTGAAATCTGGAAACAAAATCAATTCCAGCTCAGTGTGCGTCTCTTCCATCAGTGAAAATGACAATGGCATCACCTTTACCTGCAAGCTGCAGAGGGATCAGTCCGTGTCCGTCTCAGTGGTGCTGAATGTCCTTTGTGAGTAAGAGGGGAAAACTGCTAGTTAGTTTGTGTTGTCGGCGCTACGTTAAGGGTAGTCGAAATCTGGGCCTAAAAAGTACATACATTTTAACATCTGCTTCATATTGCAACATTGCCCTATTTATGCTTCTACAACAAAGCATGAGGGTGCCTGTTTCCCACACCCTCATGAGCACTGAGTTTGAAATTTGCCAGCCTGATATGAAATTTTATTTTCATTTACTAAATTCAGAACGAGGCTGTTCACCTTTTCATAAATATGTTGGCTATGCATGTTTAAAACACAAAAAGATGAAGTTCTTTGATGGCTGGGTTCTAGGAATTGGTAACCCGTTCGGGGAATGATATGGGGCTAGGCGTCCTTCAAATGGTCTTATTTAGGTGATCAGGATTTGGGTTGGAAACCTGGTTCTACATGAGGGTGGTATGAATGGTGTGGTGAGGGCAATGTGGATCGGATGATGACATGGAATGATTTGGTAGAAAGAGCTCTGGACTCAAGCTCAACAGATTTTACTGTGAAAAACATGCCATTGCTCCTGGGATAAAAGGGTGGATAAAATGCCAAGGAATCTAGCTCTAGAAAAGACACTGGCATCTTGCAGCTTGAGTTTCCAGAGTGAATCATTTGCTTGTTCCTGGGCAAAGGAGCTTTGTTTTTCATTGTCTATGAATTAATAAAATGTGATTTTTAGCAAGCTTTTATAGGAACCAAAACTATCAGGAGACTTTTGAGGTTTTGTAATCCCTATAAAATGACAGAGGAGGATGCTGGAGCTCATAAAAGGGCTTGAATTACCACAGCTGCAGCTAGGAACAAAACACAAATCCCCAGGCTTTTAATCCAGTGCTCTTCCCATTGCGTCTTCTTAAGGGAACATGGCAGAAAGCCGATCATATGATTTGGTAGCTTTAAAAAATGATTTTCAGTTTGCTAGCCTGAATCCACATTTCAAATAATCTTTAATTAAAAAAAAGTCGACAAAAATAAAATAATCTTTATACCAACCTCTTAAATATTGTTGTTGCTAAGCACATATAAAAAAAGCAATTGGTCAGTGATTCATAGTGACTATAACTGATACAAACTCATCAATTGAAAAGATAGCATGTACAAGCCTAAGAAAATATTATTAGTTTTATAAGTAGCAGTTAATAACACACTATTTGAGGGAGTGTGTGCAGAAACAGGTTCTTTCATATGTTGTTGTTGAAAGTTTAATCGAGACCACCTCTTTTGCAATATGTATCATAATTTAAAGTGTGCCTACTCTATGACCCAGCATTCCTACTTCTAGATGTTAACCTCAAAAAACACATGCACATGTGCTTAAAGAGTCATAGAGAAGGAATATTTATTGAAGCATTGTTTAACATTTAAAAAACAAAAAAACCTAATGCCCATCAAATAAAATAAAGAGTCATTTAAATGGCTGTAGTACTCTAAAAGCAATGAGCTAGATTTCTGTGCTTCAATATGGATATACCTCCAAAACATGCAAATAATTGAGAGAATGGAGTCTTTTTGTATGGTAAACCCTTCTCACCCTCCTAAAACAATTCAATATACAGCAGACTCTCAGTTAAGCAACCCCCATAGAAATCGGTAGGTGCCAGATAAATGTAAGCAGACTCTCTGGTAACTGAAACTCAAGCAGCTGGCACAGTGCTTGAGTTCTGGTTAATAGAGAGTCTACTGTATTTCCTATAAGTACATTGTAGGAAACTAAAAAGTTCTGCAAGAATTTACATCAAACTCACAGCAATGGGTATCTCTGGGGAGTCAGGAAATGATGAGGATGGAGTCAAAGAGGACCTTAACTTTATCTGCATTGTACTAATTTTTTAAAAAGGGAAACTCATGTATAGCTGATATGCATAAAAGGTAATTTAAAATAGTTAAGTAAAAAGGAACAACTAAGAGGACCTATGGTACTGATGGGACTGGTATATTTGGCAACTATGTTCTCTATTCTAGCAGCTTCTTGCATATCTGAATACCATATAACATCCTCAGATATGGATATAAAATTTAAGCTCATTTCAAAGAGCAACAAAATGTCATTCTTCTGAGTGAGTTATTAATAGCTCAGCCTCCTCAGGGTCTAATTATTCAGTATGCAGATATACAAGCTCCTTTTTTTCCTCCTTCTCCGCCTTTATCTCTTTCCTACTGCCCACTTTGTAAGCATTTTATTACTCTTCTGTACCTTGGCCAGAAAATGCAAAGGACATGGAGGAGAAGGAAGTGTTAGGTCAGCTATTTCTCCCCCTAAATGTTGGAAAGCCTTCGTGGGCATGAGGGTTGGAATTACTTGTGAAGATAAATGTGTTCACCTATCTGTGAGGTCCACCACTGCCCTTATTATGGAGGGAGGGAGTAATTGCTCACACAGAGGGATGAGAGGGACTCAGAAACTTATGCTCACCTTCCATAGATGCCAGAGTTGCCAAGACTGGAACACTTTCTGGGAGGAGAACATTATTTCTAGCGGATCATTGAAGAAATGCAAATATGTGGCTGGGGCAAATGTGGCTAAACAAAATGGTTAAATAGAATGTAAGGAGCTCTCAAAACCACTACCACCACAATAGTAATAGTACTCACTAGCACTGTGGCAAATTCTTTACAGACATTATCTCATTTAATTTTCATAGCAATTCATAAGGTAGTTATTATCCAACTTTTTATTTTCTTTATTGTTAAATTTATTGGGGTGACATTGGTTGGTAACAATAACATAGTTTCCAGGCGTACAATTCTACATGATATTGTCTATGTCTTGCATTATGTGCTCACCACCCAGAATCAGTTCTCCCTCTATCACTGTATATTTGGTGCCCACTCCCAACTGTCCCCCACCCCCACTCTTTCACCCAATTTCCCTTTTACCTTCAGGTAACCACAAAACTATTGACTGTGTCCATAAGTTTTTGTTTCTTTGTTACTTTCAGTTTTATAATCAAGAAACATATGGCCTCACTTATAGGTGGATTATTATCCCACTTTTTAGATGAGAAAACTGAGCAGTTACTTAGCAGTTAAGTAAATTTCTCAAGGTCACAGTAACATGATGTAGATGGAATAAGGGTTAACTGCAATGCTGGCTTTCTTATTATACTGCTTTATTCAATACTAGCACATATTGATTAATTGTATTAACTCTCAGCGAGCAAAGACTTCAAGGCTTACACTCTTGGGTAGTGTTACAAATTGTCCGTTTGGCAACGATGCATTACTATTAGTACATATGTGTGTTTCGTAATTTGTCTTTACCATATTAAAAGTTGTATGAAGTTTGGAACTGGATATTTACATTGTATCCTCAGTTTGTAGCCTAATGCTTGGCATACATCAGGTACTCAATAAATGCTTTGTCAACTGAATGAATGACTACATGAGATAGACTGAAGAAAGATCCTAAACACTAGTTGTAAACTACTGTTTATCTGCTAACAAAACCTAAATTCTTGAGTCTTGCAGTTCCTCCTCTCCTAAGTGGAAATGACTTCCAAACCGTTGAGGAAGGCAGTGATGTGAAGTTGGTTTGCAATGTGAAATCCAACCCCCCGGCTCAAATGATGTGGCACAAAAACGGCAGCATCCTGTATTTAGAGAAAAATCACCACCAAGTCCAACAGACAAGTGAATCTCTTCAATTGTCAATCAGGAAAGTCAAGAAATCTGACAATGGAACCTACAGTTGTTTTGCAAATTCACCTCTGAAAAGAGAGACCAAGGACTTTCACCTCTTTGTCATAGGTAACTTTTTTTAAGTGCAAAACTTGGAATGGATGCTCAGTAAATATGTTTCATGACAACAAATGATGATAACAATCGTGATTAGCAGCTAGGATATTCTTTGAAGAATTAACCCTGTTTTCCTCTAAGAATCGTAGTCCTATCTTTTAGGAAAATTGTGCCCATTCTTCATAGGATACCGCTTTTTGAGCAAAGGTTCTTTCCTAGAACTATGTAGTAGAAGATGATTCTGGTTGGTGTTTAGGAAGTATTCCCATGAATTTTCCTGGTCAACAATGTTTGTGAGAACTGGACCTTTAAGTTCAAAGCTGAATGACAAATGGAAGACAGAAACACATAGAGAAAAAAGATACTGACTAGATAAGAAAATGGATCTCGAAAATCACTCCTAACTCTGAAACTGTAACCTATAGGCTAATCAGAGGAGGGGTTGGGGAAAATACGGGTCAATGTTCTTTATCTTGGCTTTATTAACCCTGCCCTACAAGGAACAAATGAAGCTCCAAGTAGTTTTTCCTGTTCATATTTCTTGTTCATACAGAAAGAGAAAGGCAAGCTAGGTGGTGTAGCAGATGCAGAAAATGCTCATGCACATAACTCCTGGTCTAGGGTCAGTGTGCTAGGAGCAGCCAAACAAGCTAAGGCTCCTGTATCTTGTTAGAACATTATTCACTTTGTCCTTTGCCTCCGTGCCCACTCATTGACTTTCTTGCCAGTTCCCAGGAAGCTAACTGAACCCCTGCCAGGAGTGTTAGACTGAGCAGGGCTCCTTATTTCCTCCTCCTCATGGGGGTCTGGGCATTAATAGAGTTGCTGGTGGCGGTGAAGAGTGCTGCTGGTTGAATACCCATCACTGGTATGTTCCGTAATTTGTCCTGCAGTGCAGGGACAATATGCCCAGGAGCTACTTGCTTTAAAAACCAAACTGGAAAATAACCTAAGTACTCATGGGGTTAGAAGGAGTTTAAGAGGAATCATTTTGAAACTGTGGCTATTCACCTCCCTCCAGGATCACAAAAGGATGTTGGTGGGGGCCTCAGGCTATGTCATTTTAACTGGCTGTAAAGACCACTCGCAGGGATTGGGGAATTATATCATCTCTCTGGGTTAAGAAGGAATCTTAATAACATTTATATGACGTAGAGCAATTATATACAGCTTGTGTGGCAAGCAGGAGGCCAACTTGATCAATTGACTTTCAGGTGGGCAGAATCCTGATGGGGGTGGAGCTCTTCCAAACCCACTTGTTTTTCTTATTTCTTTTTGCTTTATGACTTCCCTGGCTGTTGGCTGCCCATGCAACATAAACACTGTTGCTGCTGGTCAGGCTAAATGCCAAGTTCGCCATAAGCCTCTCCCAGCTTCCCAGCACAGTGGGACAGTTTCTAAATGAGGCCATGCAAAGCTGAAATGACATCATAGATCTTTTCTTGAGCATAAAATGTTAGCTCACGTGTGGGGATTATTTTGCCCTAATGAACATAAGGAGAAAATACCAGGTCTGGCTACAAATAAGAGAGTAAAACAGGACAAGGGGAGAGAGACAGTTATACTTGCCGAAGTCACTTTCAACAGAAACTTGGAATCCGAAGAGAGTGGACGGGGAAGGCCATTTATTTCAGCTTGTTTATGGAGTGAAAGCTGTTGTATGTGGCTTCATTTTATTCAGATGGTTAAAAATATTTCAATTTGTGACTGAATTCTGATTTCTTTTCCTAATTATCCCACTGTTGCTTCTCCTTCATTTTGATACCTTTCCTTGGCACTACAAGTAGAGAGGTCCCCAATACCATGTGCCCCAAAGCTGGCAACTACAGAGCCAGGGCTTATGAGAAGGCCCATTGAGCAGTTTCTCCAGAGGGTTAATGCAACCCATGCCCTCATGAAAATAGTTAGCAACAACCAAAAGGGAGCAAGAGTAAAGGGTGCTTAATCCATTTACTTTCCAAAATTATTCTAAGTAGGAACTGAACAAAACTGGAGAAAAAAACAATTAAAAGGTAATTGGTCAATGTGTTATAACACCTATGAGGGATAAAACCTATTTCATAATCTTGAGTCATATAGGACTTGGGATTTAAAATTAGATTTTTCCGGGATGCCAGGATGGTTTAGAGGGTTGAGCACTTGCCTTGCATGCAGCTCCAGGGTCCAAGGATAGAGTCTCAGCCCATGCGGACGCATATGCTGAACTGGGGTGTGCTTCCCATGTGGGAGGCCCCTGGCCTGGTTCCTGCCCCTGCGTGGCCCCACACCCACCTGTGTGGCCCCACACCCACCTGTGTGGAGTGAAACTATGTCAAAAACTAATGACATACAACTATGGCGGCTGCTCTGGGCCCTCCCCCTTCTCTCTGCCTCTTTCTGTCTCTCTGTCAAAACAGTAAAATAAATCTCTAAAAAAAATTAGATTTGTCTAATGTCTCCTCCTTTTCTTCCACCCCACCTCCTACCCCTCATATACTATCTGTGTCCTTCATAATATTTACCTCAATCTGTAATGTTTGTTTGTTTACTATCTGTCTTCCCCACTAGAATGGAGCTCCATGAAGGCAGAACCTTCCCCGTCTGTCCTATTTTCAGCACCTAACACACCGTAGTCATTCAGTAAATATTTGTTGACTATATTTTTTTCTCTACAAACTCAGTTGTACAATAAATAGGACACTCTTTATTTCCCCGAAATGCCTAAAATTTTATCTTAAATAGATTGGAGTTCCTTCCCCTTCTAGGGTGGCATCAGAATCCAAAGGCTTAGACAGGGTCATTTAAATACAGTACCTTTGTTGACCTTAAGCACTCTTGCCTGTGAAAGCTTTATCCCATATCACATCAAACATAGTGAAACTGGCACATTAAATATATTTTTCTGTTGTAAAAAATTTTAAAGGATTTTTATAACTTCTACACATTTTGAATTTTATTATGTCAATTATTATAATGTGATTCTTGAGGTTTAAACATTATTATTACTATTATTATTTTAACAGTTGAGTTATAGTTGACACAAAGTTACATTTTATAGATGTTTAAACGTTTTTTTATCCCCTTTCATTCCATACTTCTACTCATCAATTCTTTTTTTTTAATTTTATGTATTTTTAAAATTTTATTGTTTTTGACAGAGAGAGAGACAGACAGACAGAGAGAGAGAGACAGGGAGAAGGGTGGAGGGGCAGAGTAGTCTCCATAGTTGCACGTCATTAGTTTTCTACATAGTTTCATTCCACAGGTGGGCACAGAGCTGTGCAGGGCAGGAACCAGCTGGGGACCTCCTACATGGGAAGCACACCGGGGCAGGAGGTGAACCAGGGGCCTCCCACATAGGAGGCTCACCCTGGTGAGAACCAAACTAGGGGAACACTCCAGTTCAGCATACGGGACTGCATGGGCTGGGGCCAGGATTCGATCCTTGGACCCCTGGGGCTGCAACACAAGTGTTCAACTCACTGAGCCATCCTAGCATCCCTAAACTTTTAAAATATTAATTTTGCCTCTTTTTCACATTTTGGAGCCAATGATGTTTTTTCAGCTCTCAAATGTTTTCAAAGGCTCTTGGAAGGTTTGCAGTCATAGGCCCCTGTGCCCATACTGCCTGATGAACAAAACAGCTCTGAGCCTACCCGGTGTTCAGAAAACAAGGAAATGGACTTTCCTTTCCAGGCTGTCAATTCTGCTGCTGATCTCTTTCTAGTCCAAGTTAGAAGTGAACTCTCTGTTCTTCCATGTCATTTAAAGAGGTTTAAAAAATCTTTGCTAGCGTTGGGAAGACTGGCGCTTAGAGGACTATTTCCCTAGGGCACCACACAGCCACTTGGTAGAATGTCTTGTCCCCAGCTGGGAGTATATCAGAGCACAGCTACAAGGGTCCCCAGTGGTCCTGGGACCCACAGACGTCTCTCGCCTTGGTGCAGTGGGCTCTTCACCTTTTCTCTTCTTGCTCCTAAAGTTTCCTCCCTCGCCTGCCCCCTCTGGGATCTCTCCCAGTATCTTTTGGGCTTTTCAAAAGGTAGGAAAAACCACTGACTTCATCTTACGTCTGCTTTCTGCATGGCAAACATCATAAATAGGGCAAGCACAAAATGGTCTTACTACCTGCTTTGGGGGAGTTATTCATACTACCATAAATTATCCTTCCACAAAGGAATGGATTTGTAACCCATCTCTGCCAGTTATGAGTTCTGTGACTTTGGACAAGTAAGCTAATCTGTCAAAGCCCCTGATTCTTCTATTGTAAAATTGGGAATAATAATACGTACCTTTTGGGGTTGTTGGGAGAATTTATTTGAGAGGGTGATACACGTAAAGTACAGGGCACCATGGCTGGGACATATTAGAAGCATATAAGCTAAAAGCATATAAATGTTAGTTCTCATTCCCTGTGTTTGCATTTTTAACAGATAGAGCTACGGCTGTACCAATAGAACCCATCATTGCTGCAAGTGTTGTGGTCTTTCTGACACTGTGCTTTGGACTAATTGCTAGAAGAAAAAGAATAATGAAGGTATCTAAGTATTCTAAGCTATTTAGGTAAAAAGTCATCTAAACAAAGGCAGAGAACTAGCTATATATAAATGACTTCAGTTAGGAGTCATATTTGGGCAATCTGGCCTCTCTACCATAAGATCTAAAATGGAAGTTTCTCAAGGGAATAAAAATTGTACATATAGTATGAGCACAGATTTACAAAGAATAGATGTGCATATGGACAACACTTGAATGAAAATTGCTATAGTGTTAGGGGTGGGCGTATGGGGCTGATTTTTCTCCCTTTTAAATTTCCCTTTATGGTTGCTGTGGTGCCTTTGGTACAAGGAGCATCTGCTCTGGATTCAGAGGTCTGAATGAAAATGATGGCATATGCTGCTCACCTCTTGAGTACAGCTAATGTCCTGGTTGTGGTGGGCTGGAGTTTGAACGGTTGAATAGATAACCTTGTTGGTTAGCATGAGGCAGAGTATGTGTGGGCATAGGTTAATGCCAGGTATTTCACTCCACTTATTAATATAGTGCCAAAGGGAGGCAAACATGGCAGAAAGCCTCTACAGAAAGGTCAGTGTGGCCTAGGCTGAGTTCATTATCCAACAAAAGGCATGCTCCTCAAAACATGGTCATTGGGTGTTATGCAGGGCAGCAAGGTCTCTCATTGTTCCAACCCCAAGCAAATTTTTCCTACCAAAAAAAAAAAAAAATACTCCATTACCTAAGAATCCTGGAAGCATTTTGATTTAAGAATTACATCTTCTCTGCGTTCAATACAAGTAATTAATGTGGCCAAAGAAATAAGACCTGGGCTAGTGCAGAGGTGGTTGTATTTCCAGCCACTTCTGTATTGGTGTGTATTTTTCCAGGAGGGAGATTAACAGACATTTGGGTTTCCTGTCTTCTGAGACACACTGAGGCATTCACAGGGTTTATCCATGGGCTTTGGAAAAGCAGGCAAACTCATTGTCCTTGTTGTGTTCGCCTTTAGCTCTGCATGAAGGGTGAAGATCCTCAAAGAGAAACAGCTCTGTAAGTACTCTGGGCTGGGGCCAATGATCTGCCTTAAGCAGATTGGTAGCAGTGTTGTGCATCATAAAGCCCATCCCGGGCAAATTCCTCCTGGGATGGGAGGTGCTGGAAGGTGAAGGGGTTCAGAGAAGAATGGAGGGTGGAGGAGAATCTGTCTCCACTTTGGAGGAAGACAGGTGAGGCATGTTGGAATGTTGCCCACTCTTTCTTTAAGCAATTTTGGGCGAATGCTTGTGCAACTGCATTTTATTGCCCTACTATGTAAATAAATGACTAAGAGCCTACCCTGTGGAAACCTCTGTTACATTTTCCTTCACCAAGGCCGGAAGCCACATTCCTTATCTTTTTTTTTTTTTTTATTGATTGATTGATTGATTGATTGATTGATTGTTTTGACAGAGAGAGAGAGAGAGAGATACAGAGACAGAGAGAGAACTGAACTTGGGGAGCTCCCCAGTGCGGGGCCGGGATTCAATCCTAGGTCCCCGGCGCTGCAAAGTGAGCGCTTAACCCACTGAGCCATCCTGGCTTCCCCCACATTCCTTATCTTAAATCCTGCTTTGTCTTTGGAGCATCCTTTAGTCTGTTGGCTCTCCAGCATATGTGAAGTGGGTAAAAAGAAGAAAAGCATTCTTTCCAAGAGTATGAATTTTATTTGGAATTTTTTTCTTATTGCTATGATCACCATTATAATTAATTTCTTGGTTCATTTCAGGTGAGAAAGCTGAGATGTCATCTCATACAGCAAGAATTGTGCATCAGAACATAAATCCTTGATTTATGTAGTCCCATTTATATTTATTGCTATTATTAAATTCACTCCTGTTAAATTGTCAGAGGTTATGAAAAAGCGTTTCATTAAGCACTTAACAGTAGTTGTTATGACTAATTTGATATACTTGTGGAACATTTTTTATGAAGAAAGCTGTTAAGAATGAAAAGATTTTATTAAGTGTTCTCCTTGAAGGGTATGTCAAATCTCAAATAAATTGAGATTTATTCCAAAAATTTAAGTAGCCATTTACCATTTAGAATATATTTTTTATAGTTAGGAGATTAACAGATATTCGGTTTCACAAATCAGTGCAACACACACACAAATCTTGGGTGGGGCAACATAAAGTGATCAATTTTTTTTTAATTACATGCCAAGGAAGCATGTAAAAACTATCAATTCTCATCAACTTTCACTGTTGTTTTATAAAAGAAATATTTTAGGACAAATATAATCTCAGAATACAAAATACTCCTTTAAATGGAAGCTATTTAGTATTATGAAAGGCTTAGCATATGTCTTTATTTTTCTCATCTCATGGTGGTTGACAGTCACAGACTTTGTAAGCTTTATGTAGTGATGAAGATGGGAACAGCCAGGGACAGGGCCTTGCCAGCACATTCCTTTGCCTCTGTTTGCATAGTCATCTCCGTATATCTAGCTGTAGCAAAGATGAGTCAGCCTGTGCTCTTCTCGTAAACCTCCATTTTCAACTGCAGTTCTTTTACCATTTCTCACTGACTTTCTCTGCTTCCATTCTCTCTTCATTTTTTTTTCCCCTTAAGAGTCTCTACTTCACTTTTTCACACAACTGGGGTGGATTAGGGGGAGAAGCAGCCCTGGCGCAGAACCACCTTTGATGTTTCTGTGGGGCTCTCCCTTCTACTTTAGAGAAAAGATTTTGTCTTAATATTGCAGGAGGTACATGTTCCACAATGAAAGAGAGAGAGAGAGGCAGCTCTTTCTGAGAACATGCTCTCCAGACAGGTGGTAAAAGCCCCTTATTAGCATAGAAGCAGAAAGAAAAAAAGGGAGCAAAATGTAGGAAATCTCAATGGATTTGTGTCTATGAGGAATAGATGCATTCTCCTAATAGGCTTCTACTGTTGCTCCCTCTGAAACTTCAGCCTGGAATGAGAGAGCTGAAGAGGAGTAGGAGAGTGGAGTGGAGGGTTGAGGGAGGGGAGGGAAGGAGAGGGATAAAGAAGAGGGAGAGTTGGGGTGCCAGATGGAGGGAGGGGAGAGGGACAGGGAGAGAGATTGATTGATTCAGCATTTCTCAAAGTAGAATTTGGGAGCTCTGTGAAAATGCTGTAAGGACAAGGTAAGAGGACTGTGAAAATCTGAAAGTTTAGACAATAAAGTAGAAGCCTACAGACCAACCATAAAGGGGGACAAAAATATCTCAGGTCCTGGTGGGTTGGCATAGTTTAAGGTGGAAGAGGTAACAGAAAAACTCACCTATCTAATTGGACTTGGGATCAGGAGACCTGGGCTGCCTCTTGGCTATGTTTCCTTGGGCAAGTCCTTTTTTCTCTCTTGGGCCTTTGGAAAATGAGGAGGTTAGATTAGGAGGAGGATTAGGATTCATTTTCATGTTACTTGAAAATTCCCAACAGATTCCCACATGGTTTAGTTAAATGCTGGAAGGAGTTGGCAAAAAGGAGTGAAAATGTAATAGCTTGGCCCCACCTAGTAGAATTATGAATCAGCTTTGTTCTAGGACATGTAGCAATTCTTGAGAATTACAGATGATCAGTAAAGAGTTTCTTCACCCT
>PVKE010042365.1:0-13782 GCA_004027555.1 Craseonycteris thonglongyai
TCTCTCTCTCTCTCTCTCTCTCTCTCTCTCTGTCAAAAACAATAAAATAAATCTTAAAAAAAAAAGTTTTTGAAAACGTATGAACAACCAGTCACAAACATCCAATTAATCTTGAAGCTCTAGCCAATCAAGCAGGTTCTTTTGTTACTGAACTCAAAGGGTTCATTTGCCCAGTGAGACATGAACAGGAATTTGCAACAAAGAAAGTAGAGAAAATGGCCCCAAACTCGGATATGTGGGTGAGCTGGTGCTCCAAAGACCTGGCTTCCTCACAGAATGTAGGTTACAGATTATAAAGGGCAAAATCACAGGGCACTGTGGGTTAGGGCTTCAGGGTTGTGATGGAGCTGATTGGTCAAAGGTGAGGGAAAGATTATGAATCATTTCTTAGGGTTTTGAGGAAAACTCTGAGATCTGCTTCCACATCTTTCTAGCTGGTCTCATGGGAAAGTAGCCAGGGAGGTCATTTCACCTTACAGTTCAGGAGCTGAAACATAATTTAGGTCAAGATGTTATTTTTAGCTTGCCAGAGGTCTGGAGAGTATGACAATTAGTCTGCTCCAGGCTACGGTTTTTTGCTGCCTCAGGGGTTGCTGATTATCAGAGTGAAAGGCTAGGTCTCCAGGGGCACAGAGAAAGAGATGATTTCTAGAGCTAGGCTTTAAAACTAAATTTAATCAAAGTCATAAGGGCCCTTGGTTTCAGTTTCCTTTCTTTGTTTCTGCACTTTCTCTATTAGCCTTTCCCCTGGCTCTTAAACATGGTTCACGTAACCATTTCCAGTTTGGCAGGATTAAACTGGAATTAATTTTTGCTCAAATAAACTCTTTAAATTTTTAATATGCTTCAGTTTATCTTTTAACAAAATGCATCACTCCAATCTCTGCTTCCATCTTCACAAAGATTTCTTCCCTGTGTTCATGTCTTCCTGTGTGTCCTCTCCTCTTCTTATGAGGCCTGACAATTATGTTTGTAAACTCATCCTAGAAAATGTACTACATACCTCATTACTGATTATCACTATGGTCACCATCAAAGTACTTCCCTTACGCACAGACACCAGCGCCTAGTCCACCCCTCAAAGCAATTTTGGAACTCTTTTTCTGGAATGGCCATCATTGTATTACCTTTGATGTCCTAACGTCATCAAAATGTCTTTCTGTCAATATTTCCTTTATCTCTGAGTAAAGAAAAAAGTCATGGATGCTGAGATAGCTCAACTGGTTGAGTTCTTGCCTTGCAAACACAAGGCCCAGGGATCGAGTCATCCCCAGCTCATGCAATCCCACACGCTGAAATTCGGTGCCCAACTGGTAACCACCAGGATAGCTGTGAAGGTTCTTGCCTCCCATGCAGGAGGCCTCTGGTTCGGTTCTGCCCCATATGCAGTCCCATATCCACCTGTATGGAATGAAACTATGTCGAAAAACTAATGATATATAACTATGGAGACTGCTCTGGGCCCTTCCCCCTTCTCCCCGTATGTCTCTGTCTCTCTGTCTTACTTTCTCTCAAACAATAAAATAAACCTTAAAAAAAAGTTATTGAGGGCCAGATCAGGTGAGTAGGGAGGGTATTCCAATACAGTTATTTGTTTACTAGCTAAAAATTACCTCACAGACAGTGCCGTGTGAGCTGGTGCATTGTCATGATGCAAGAGCCATGAGTTGTTGGCAAAAAGTTTAAGTTGTTTTTATCTCATGTTTTTCTGCAGCCTTTTCAGCACTTCTAAATAGTTAACGTGGTTGACTGTTAGTCCATTGGTACAAATTCATAATGAACAATTCCTCTGATATAAAAAGGTTAGCAACATGGTTTTGATTCTTGATTTAGACTGACAGAACATTTTTGGTCATAGAGAATTGGTCAAATTCCCTTGCGCATTTTGATTTGTTTCAGGGTTGTATTGGTACACCCATGTTTGATCACCAGTGATAACACAGTCCAAAACATTGACTTACCTCTTCCAAAGGTCTTGGCAAACTTCAACTCTCCTTTGTATTTGTTCATCGGTGAGCTCCTTTGTAACCATTTTTACACACACCTTCTCATGCTAAGATTGTCAGTGAAGATTTTCCTAACTATCTCTCAGTCAATGTTGACTTGGTCTGCTATGCTTCACAGTCAGCCAAATATTTTGATGCACAATTCAACAATTTTTTTGCAATGTTTTTGTCAGTTCTGCTCATTACTGGTTGTTCTGACCTCTCTTCCTCAGTGATGCTTTCTTTCCCCTCAGAAAAACGTCTAATCCATGTGCACACTGCCATTTCCTTCATGGCATGATCCCCATCAACTTGGACTAACATTTCCCTGATTTCACTTCCTCTCTTGCCAAGTTTAATGAGAAATTTAATGTTTGTTTGTTGCTCTAATTCAAGCTTTGACATTCTTGAGATGACACATAAAAACACGCAAGAACAATAACGAACAAGACTCAGCAAGACACTGTCACAGGTTGACATGACCATAGCTGTGAAACATTGATATACCAAGGTTATGAAACCTTACTGAGTTGTTTGTACAGTGTTGCCAAGATAAATGCACAGTGGCAAGTTTGTGAGCTTAATTATCAGACCTTGTGTAAAGACACCAGTTTTTGATTTAGGATCCAGCCTAAATCGATATGCCTTCATCTTGGCTAATTACACCTGAAAAGACCCTATTTCTGAATAAGACCACATGGTTCCACGTGACTCTGAGTTTGGGGGTGACACTGTTAAACCCACTGCAGTAAGGCAATACTATTTACCTGTAATTTCCATACACATTTAAAGGGCAAGCAGGGGAAGAGTGTGGAATATTTTATTCTCCTCAAAGGCTACCAGAAATCAGAATCACTGACTACCCAATATTTGTAGATTTCTTATATATTGCTTTTTATAAAAAATAAAGTGCTAAGTGAGGATAAATCACAAAACTCCTATGGCTATAAGCCAGCCAGTTATCTTGACAGAAATATTATTTTTGCATAAATAAAATGCTAACTTCCACTATAACTAATAATTAGCAAATATCATGACTATCCCAATTGTTGTGTAAACTATTTGTTTTCCTCGATTTTAATAGGCAAGACTGGCTCCTGTGATACTTGAGGGTACTTTTTAAATGTGCCACTAGAGGGAGGAAAGGTTGTACCGGTATGTTTATTTTGGAGCACAAGTTACAGGATAATGAAGTTTTCTTTGTGCAATTACTGCAAGCGTGAGCTCCATGTGTAATTGCAAAGTAATTTCAGCTTAAAATTGATGATGTATACCACATTACAAATCAAAGTAAAATACTACAAATCACAAGCTGTATTTCTATTAAAAGTACATTGTTTAGACAGAGATAAAAATCTTTAACAATTCAAAAGCTTTCTTTAATCACTGAAGTTCAAATGCTATTTTTGAAATTAGACTTTTATGAAGTGAGGATGGGCATTGCATTATACAGATAAACAAATTGTGATATAGCAATTTGTGAAGACAGAAGATGCTGACAAAAGGCTATAAGATCTTTCCTTTGGAGTCCAAGGGATGATCTCTCAGCTTTGTTTGTATCCACATTTGAGTCTCATTAGCTAAGCCGAATGATCCAGCTCTGAGAAAAATAATAGCAATAATAATCAACACTTAGGGACTGATCCAGTCAAGATGGTACAGTAGGTAAATGCTGTGCTCTCCTCCTCTAATGACCACATTGAATTATAGCTAAACTACAGAACAACCAACCATCATTGAGAAATGCCTGAAGTCTAGCTGGACAGAACTCCTACAACTAAGGATATACAGAAGAAGCCACCTCAAGACCAGGAGGGGCAGAGACATGGAACGGGCTGGTCCCACACGTGCATGTGATCATTTAAAATAGGAGAGAGAAAAACTCAGCTGTTGAGGTTCTCCCTCCCCCCAAATGAGCAAGGGATTCCCACATCAGGCTTTCAGCCCAGGGTTTCAGTGCCAATGAGAGAAGTCTCCACAACTAATGGTTGTGAAAACAAGAGGAGATTATTACTGAGTGAGACAGAGGGTCACTGCAGTCCCAGGCCATGCAAAGACTTGCTCACTGACAGACTCACTTGCTCTAAGCTCCAGTACTGGAACAGCAGCTCAGAAGGTTCCAGGGGCATACAGGGTAGAACTGAATTGTCTGGCTTCAGGGCAATGGCTGGAGCGGCAGCTTTCTCCTGGACAGAGGAGCTGGTGGAAGCCACTGTTTTTTTGTCGAGGCCTCTCCTCTCCTGGGGTTCAGACATAGGCAGCCATCATATCTGAGTCTCCACCAACATGATTAACACTATTTGTTCACCCCCACTCTAGTGATTTCCTCAGACTTCACCATATTCAACTTTTAGGCACACTTAGCCAGTGGCTTTTTTTCTATAAACAGTCTGCCTCAGTTCATGCTGCAGACTTTCCTAAAATCTCTCAAAGGGTCACAAACCCAAACCAGCAGCATCTGTCTTCCCTAAGCCCCACATTAGCCCAACAGCCAGCCTTGGTTCACAACATAATCTTTGGAGGCACCTCCAAGCCCATTGCAGATGGCAGTCATCTGTGGATTGTTTTGTGGCTCATGCCATGTGGCCCCAGACAGGGCACAGGTTGCAAGTGAACTAGGCCTGCAGTGTGACACTCCCAGAAGGCCCCAAGGCTGGTATGCCTGGTGGTCAACTTCAGACCCAGTAGAGCATCATCAAGCCATCTCTAGGAGTAACACACCCAAAGGGCTAACTGGGCAGACACCAGAGCCCTAATAAAAAAATTCTGCACTGTAAGGTCAGCCCCTGCACCACAACTCCTCCACTGCACTTACACCAGTTCCCACAACCCATCAGCCTCAGGATCAATCCCTCCCATTGATATGCAAACAACAACCAAGGCTCAACCACAACAGAAGGGCACACACAGCCCACACAAGGGACATACCTGGAGTACCCGGCTGAGGTGAGCAAGAAGATTGCATCACTGGGCCCCACAGGACACCTACTATATAAGGCTGCTCTGCTAAGACAGGGAAACATAGCAGCTCTACCTAATACAGAGAAACAAAAACATGTCAGTCAAAATGGGGACACAAAAAACATGTCCCAAATAAATTAACAATAAAGCTCCAGAGAAAGAATTAAACAAAAGGCAGATAGGCAACCAATCAGATGGAGTTCAAAATGCTGGTTATAAGGATGCTCAGTGATCTCAGTGAGAATGTCAACAAAGAGATAGAAATCATAAAACTAGAGATAAAAAAACATTAAAAAAAAACAGTCAGAAATAACAAATACAATAACTGAAATAAAAAATAAATTAGAGGGAATCAACAATAGATTAGACAAAGCAGGAGATCAAATTGGCGATTTAGAAGATAAGGTACCTAAAAACACTCAATCAGAGCAGTAAAAAGAAAAAAATAAATCCAAAAAAATAAGGGCAGTTTAAGGAGTCTCTGGGAAAACATGGAGCATACACAATATTCTTATCAAAGGGCTACCAGAAGAAGAAGAGAGAAAGAAATTGAAAACTCATTTGAAGTAATAATGATGGAAAAATTCCCTAGCCTGGTGAAGAAAATAAATATACAAGCTCCGAAAATGCAGAGTCCCAAACAAAATGAAGCCAAAAATATCCATACCAAGATGCAGCATAATTTAAAAGCCAAAAGTTAAAGACAAAGAGAATTTCAAAAGCAGCAAGAGAAAGCAGTAAGTTACCTACAAGGGAGCTCCAGTAAGACTATCATTTCACGTCTCAACAGAAACTTTGCAGGCCAGAAGCAATTGGCACATAATATTCAAAGTGATGGAAAGCAAGGACCTACAACCAAGATTACTCTACCCAGCAAAGCTATCATTTAGAATCAAAGGACAGATAAAGAGCTTCCCAGACAAGAAAAAGCTAAAGGACATCACCAACATTAAACCAGAATGTTAAAAACTCTTAGAGGGACTTCTTTAAGACAAAATAGTTTTAAAAATATGAATAATAAAATGGCAATAACTGCATATCTATCAACAATTACTTTAAAAGTAAATGGATTAAATGCTCCAATCAAAAGATTGTGTGCCTGAATAGATAAGAAAGCAAGTTCCTCACATAGGATGACTATAAGAGACTCACTTCTGATTGAAAGACACACAGACCGAAAGTACGAGTCATCCTCGTGCAAGGGCCATGCTAATCTTTTTGGTATCATTCCAGTTTTAGTATATGTGCTGCCAAAGCAAGCACAGACTGAAAGTAAGAGGATGGGAAAAGGACATTTCATGAAAATAGAAATAAAAAGGAAAGAAAAGAAAGCTGGAATAGCAATACTAATACCAGAGAAAATGACTTTAAAACAAAGGCTATAAAAAGCGACAAAAAGGACACAGTAATCCCACTTCAAGATTATATATATATATATATATCCCCAAAAATGCCACTTTGATGGAACATGTGCATCCAAATTTTCATTATAGCATTGTTTATAATGGCCAAGATGTGGAGACAGAGTGGATGTCTGTCAATGAGTGAATGGATAAAGAGGAATATTGCTCGGCCATGGATGGGTTGTTGCCATCTGTGGCAGCATGGATGAACCTGGAGAAGGTTGTGCTGAGTGGAGTATGGATGCAATGTGATTTTGCTTATTTGTAGAATCTAAAGAACAAAATGAGCAAGCAAACAAAACAGAAACAAATCAATAGATACAGAAAACATTTTGATGTTTGTCAGATTGGGGGCAGGGTGAAAAGGGGGAAGGAATTAGGAAATACAAATTGGTGGTTACAAAATAGTCATGGAGATATAAAATAAAGCATAAGGATTCTAGTAAATGATATGGTAATAACTATGTATAGTGCCAGGTGAGTACTAGACTAGTCAGGGGGTATCACTTCTTAAATTATACAAATATCTAATATGCTCTAGATCTGAAATTCATATAAAACAATATTGAGTGCCAACTGTCATTGTTGAAAGAGGGGGAGAAGGTGAAAGGGATTAAGAGGTTCAGATTTCCAGGTATGAAAAAGTCAGAGTCTGCCTTTGGGACATAATATACAGCACAGTCAATGGTATTGATACAGGTGTGGCACAGTGTCAGAAGCTTCCTTGACATCATGGTGATCACTGCTTTAGCTATACAAATGTTGAATAACTGTGGTGTGAAACTGAAACTAATATAATAGTGCATAATATTATTAGCTATATTTAAATAAATTAAAAAATCAGTACTTACATAGCACTTATTCTATACCAGTGCTTTACATATACTAACTCAAGTAACTTTTGGAACAACTTTTAAGGTAGATATCCTATTATTACCTTCATTTCACAGATAAGGAAACTGATGCCCATGTTCTCAAAGGTAGGAAGTACCAAAGCTGGCTGCAGGGTGTGTACTATTAAATGTGATGCTGAGCACCTTTCAAGGTGAACTTATGTGGCCCAAAGTCCCCCCACCCCAGTTCTTTAATAATGTGCCCCACATTAGTACACACCTATTGGAGTGACTGAAGTAGTTAAAAACAAACAAACAAACAGACAAACAAGACTAGACAATGCTAAGATCTGATGAGAATGTGAAGTAACTGGAACACACTCAGCCATTCTTGGTGATTGCACAGTGATTCGGCCCCTTGGAGAACAATTTGATAATTTTTCTTACGAAGTTTACTATATAATTATTACATGACACAGAAATCCTATTTCTAGGCATTTACCCCTTCCCTCCAAAATATTAAAACTTAGGTTCACACACACAAAAAACCCACACATGAATGTTCATAGCTGTTTTATTCATATTCACCCCAAACTAGAAACAATCCAATGTCTCTCATTTGCTAAGTAGAAAAACTATTGTATATCTATGTTAAGAAATACCACTCAGCAACTAAAGTAAATAAACTTCTGCAAAAACATTGATGAACCTCACATAAATTATGATACTAAATGAAACAAGCAAGATTCAAAGGGCTATATTCTATATGAGTCTATTATATGACATTCTGGAAATGGAAAAATTATAAGAATAGAAAATGATCAGAGATTGCCAAGAGCTAGAAATGGAGTAAGAATTGACTATAAAGAAACAGCATGAAAGAATGTAGGGGTGGGAACTATTGTAAATCTTGATTACAGTGGGAGCTACACATGTGTTTGTCCAAACTCATAGACTCATACACAAGAAAGGGTGAATTTTGTTTTACGTAAATTAAAGTGAAAAACAATGTAAGTGGTGAGGGCAGTATTTGAATTCAAGCTGTCTGACTGTGATACAGTGTATTGGTTTTTCCAGCATATCCTAGATGTATAAATTTGGGAAAACGACTTAACGTTCCTTTGCACCACTTTCCTCATCTGCAAAACAGCAATAGTTAGATCTACATCATAGGGTTGCTAAACGGTTACGTACAAGTCAATATCCAGTCAGAAAACAAAAGCCACATAAGGTATTTTAACGGAGAGAATGTAACTACACAAGTATTAGAGGAAAGCAAGCGGAAATATTGAGGTGGTAACTGCAGGAGGCAGCTACCACTCTTAGGGCCTGGGACAAAGAGAAGAAATTGAGTTCTAATAGGACCTAGAAAATAGGAGAAGCCACATGAAGTCCAACCCCAGAACAAGGGTGTACCACCCACATGCAGCTGGTTCTTCTAAATCTAGGAGGGTGTGAGGTTCATTCTGGGAGAGCAGAATGAAGCTCAAAACTAGAGCCAACTGATGCCCCTGAAGAAAATGTTATAGTGGGGACATGCTGACGGGAATAGCAGCAAAACAGGATGTATGGGGTACTCCCTGCCCCACCAAGCCCTGCTTCCAGCGTTCCAATCTCCCAAAGAGTGTCTCATTGGCAAACCTACCCTGGAAGGCAGCTGACAAAGAGCCATGGCATTCACAGGACTCAGTATCCAAAGGCAGAAGTGTAGAATGGTGGGTTTGGACCAGAGAAACTAACAACTGTTAGAGGCAAATACTCAGCACCCATTCATTATCCACCCAATGTCTGTTAAGGATCAGGTACTCAGCTAGGCAAAGCCACTGTCCTTAAGGACCTGAAACTAAGAAAAAATGAAGCAAGCCAAGCAGGGGTCTTAGTGCCTATATTAAATTGGGTATTACAATCAGATACAGGACTCTTTCCAAGGGGAAATCATCTCCTCCAGCTGTCAAATGTTTAGAGCAACAAAGCTAGCACATCATCGCTCTGTACAACATTGAGACTCTGGCTCTGTGCTCTCCTGACATCCCTGGGTCACTGTATGAGATGAGCAGGCTTCAATAATTTGAGTAGGATTCCAAATGGTCAGGTTCTCCTGAATCCTCCATAGTTCCTTAAAAACAAAAAAGTCTAATCAGTACAGATTCCCTCTTTAGAACAAAGATGCAGTCCAGCTGTCTTCTGCCTAGTAAGCACATTAGTATTCCTGTAGCACTCTTAATGTATGTATTGATGTGACTCAACTAGCCTATTTTGATTGTTCTAGCTAGCTTATTTCTAACTGTAGGTAAAATGTCTTCTGGTTTAGTAGCTTCTCTGACATTCAAGCAAGATCTTGTTCCCCATTCCAGCAAATTGCCTTCCAATGGAAGCCTGCCCCAGGCTCTGCTTCTAGAGAATGTGATCTGACATCAGTTATTCCTATGAGTTCTGAAAGTGAATCTTTACAGGTGCCTCCAAAATGTTAGGTGCAGTCACCACCTGCTGCGGATGGGTTCCCTTCCACAATGAGAACACCACTCTCTACACCAAGGATGATGTCGCTAGATGTGCTCAGAGCCTACCATCCCCAGGCAGGAAAGTGGGGGCAGGGGGAACACAACAGAGTACATGGGCATCCTGGCTGGAAAGGATAAGCAGACCCCATCCTATTTGAAGTCCTTTGTTCCTTAGTGGACTAGAAATTGGTATCAACCCAGCAGAGCAGGCCAAATCAAAATGGTCACATCCTTGTGTCGAAGCTGTGACTTAATGTCAAGTGATACTTGAGCCAATGTGCTCAACCTTACTCCAAGTTCAGCTTTTGTGTAAGTCTTTCTTCTTAGTTATTCTGAGTTGTGTAATACTCGGTAGGGCAAAGAACATGAAATTTCGAGCTAGTTCTGATACAAATGAAGCCTTACACATAAATCATTTAACTTTTTTGTGCCTCAATGTTCTCATCTGTAAAATAAGACAAAACCCACATCACAGATTCCTTGTGAAAGTTACAATTAGTCTGTGTGAAACAACCAGTATGAGGTCTGGTTCTTTTAACATGTAGCATTACAGCTTCTAATTAAGGGGAAACTACTTTAACTGCAGGCATATCTTCACTCCTCCTTTGTTAGCTTTGCCTATTTTATTATCACATAAGTGAGTGCAAATATTCACAATAAAACTAGCCTACAATACAAAGACACTCATGTAGTACCATCTGCCACTTGGGACTTCCTTCATCTTGTCATGTTCCCTCTTCTTTCTCCCCGCATCTTGTGCATTCAACCAATGAAAGATGCTGTCTCTGAATCCTTTTGGCAACCACCTCTTCCATGCGTGGACCTGGGACACCAGGCTTTCTCTTGCATGCTCAGTCTACCTGCTAGGCTGTCTAGAAGTGCTTGGGTCAGACACAGGAACAGCTGTTAGCCAAAGAGAAATGAGAGTTGGAGATACGAGGTAGCAAAGATCTGCTACAGGATACTGGCTACTGGTTTTCTTTGTTGCGAATAGAAAACATGATTGTGGTCATAACTCACTGGGTATTATTAAATCTTTTTGGCTCTTGCTTCCACAGGTATTTGTAACCCAGCATTATCTCTTTATTACTTAACCATAACACTTTTCCCATTTCTTGAAAGACATAGCAATAGTTCTCCAAACAATAGAGACAAAATTGGCTGATAGGGGAAATGCGAGGGCTGTCCAGAAAAAAAGTCCAGCCAGAAATGCCTCATTTTTCATATTATTTGACAGGCTACTTTACAGATGACCCTCATGGATGGCGGTGGGGGTCTCAACAAAGAGTTGTTAAAATATCTCCCTGGTACAGTTAAGAAAGAAAACCAACAAATTGTTCCACTTCCGCTGATGCGAGGCCGGGAGGTCAAGGGAAGGAGGAAGCGATTCCTCAAAGACAGGCTCATTTTTCTGCTCCCTAGTTCTGTAGCAATTAGATGTCAACTATAAATACCTCTTCTTCATTTACTCCCTTACGTATTTTTCTCCAGTCAACATTCTTGCCTGAAATTGGAAAGCTGAGAGAGGTCATTTTTCTTTTTCTTTCAGAAAATGTAACACTAATGGTCAAATTTAAGTGACAAACATTTCTTGAGATAAAATTAAGTCCCAAGGTTTCACTACTATGTTCACATATTTCCCAATTTATCTAAACCCTTTATATTAGCAGAAGCTTAAGGGTGTGATGAGCAAGGACTTTCACTAGAGGTATACAGCATAGATTTTTAAGATTTCTGTTTTTAATAATGCCCCCCCCCAATTAAGCAAAATAATTCATAATCACCCCCACTTAAAATTTTATGTGACATAAATAAAACGAACTGCTGCCTTCTACAACTGCAGCCATACTCCACACCAGGGAAACAAGGTCCTGGATTCAAGAATTGCTTGCTAAAGCAGTCAGTAAACGCACTCATTCCACTGGTGTCAACCTTCCTTTAGTAAAAGTCAGGGATGCCAGTTGAGCGCTTGCCTCAAAATCCTGGGGTCCAGGGTTCGATTCCTGCCCCCTACCCATGCAACCCCTTATGCTGAACTGCAGTGCAACTGGTAACCCCAGGGATGGCTTGGCAGCAATGGTTCTAACCTCCCATGTGGGAGGCCCCTGGTTCAGTTCCAGCCCCACATGACCCCACATCCACCTGTGTGGAATGAAACCATGTCACGATTAATGATGTACAACTATGGAGACTGCTCTGGGCCCTTCCCGCTTCTCTCTGTTTCTCTCATTCTCACTGAAAAAAGAAAAAAAAAAAAAAATTACAGATTTGTGTTGTGACTTTCCCCAGAACCCTAGTGGAATAAAAGGAGTATATTTTGGGGGGTTGATCCCAGAAAATTGCTCATAAAGAGAAAAATAAAAGAGGGAAAAAATGTAAACCAATAAATGGTGAGTTGCCAAGTTCAATGCGTGTCTGTTTCCCCCACTACATTACTAACTCAATTCTGACACTCTCTTCTTAGAGAGAGTACCAAACCTCAGAAATTAAGGGCTTTGTCCCACAAGATGGCACCCACCTTTCAGGTGCCATTCACAAATCCAGGTTGGCACCTGTGTGTCTGACGGACCCGCTATAGATCCAAAGTCCCCACAACCTCCTTCTCAACTTTCATTCATTTAAGAGCAGCCCACAGAACTCAGAGAAAAAATTTACTTCCTAGGTTGTCGGTTTATTACTAAAGGGTGTAACTGAGAACCAGCCAGAGGCAAAGGGTGCCTAGGCTAGGGTATATAGAAAAGGAAGGGAAGCTTCCATGCCCTCTCCAGGATTCCACATTCCGGAATCTTCACTGCCAAATGTTTACCAACCCAGACGCTTTCTGAACCCTGCCCTTTGGGTTTTTTATGGAGGCTTCTTTACATGAGCATGATTGATTCAATCGCTGATCCCTGGAGATTAAACTCATTCTCTAGCTCCCCTCTCCTCCCTTGCGCTCAGAAGTGGGACTGAAAGTTTCAACCCTCTAATCACAGGTTGGTTACCCTGGCAACCAGCCCCTAGGTTATGTTATCTGAGTGCTTTCCCAATATCACCTTATGAACAAAAGACAACTGTATTGCTCTCATCATTTAGGAAATTCTGAGTGTTTAAGGAGCTGCATGCGAAGAATTGGGATGAAGACCAAATACGTATTTCTTATTACAAATCACAATCTCACACCACGTTTAAGTTACCATTTGGACAGCATGGCTCAGTCCTGCTGGGGACTCCCTGGAAGAGATAAGGGGGAACTTGTCTCAATGTCCTCTCACATGATGGGGGAAGGAGTTGAGGTTTTTATTCAACAGCAACTTATTTTAAAACTTCAGTATTCTTTATGACCAATTTGTACAAATTTAAGATATAGCCATTAAACTTAGCATTTCAAAGAAAAACATTTGAAGGAAAAAGAATAGTAACTCTCAGAAGCTTATGTACCTACTAAAGTTTAGTTTGTCTTAGATTTTTTTTTAAGATGAAACAACAAAGTTTATTGAGAAAGGAAAGGAATAAAAGCTCTCAAAATGAGAGGGGACATCCAAAAATGAAATGCCCACTGAAAGAAGAAAAAGTCTTTGGGGAGAGGGGGCACCCCAAAGTGGAACGCCCCCGAATTTTTTTTAATTAGGTCCAGAATTTAAGTTATCCCAATTACCATCCCAATCAAATATGGTACCAATGTGCAGATTCTAAATAAAAGATAAAATGTTTCCAGCTAGTAAACATAAGACCAACTGATCAGATTCTTTACTCATAGAATCAGATTTACTGGGTTTAGATAAAGAAGACTTTAATAAAGCTAACTATATATTGAGTTCCATTGATTAAAAATGTAGTTCTCTAAGCTCTGCTTTTATGGTAAATTTCTAGACAAATCATAAATGTAAAGCACAATATTATAAATGTGCTATTCATAGGTACTTACTGTAGAAGTGAAACATTTGTATTCTAACAAAATTCTAACATTTCAAAATAGTGGGGAAGCCGGGATGGCTCAGTTGGTTAAGTGCTCACTTTGCAGCCCTGGGGACTGAGGATCGAATCCCGGCCCCGGCCCGTGCGGAACCATATGCTGAACTGGGGAGCTCCCCCAGTTCAGTTCTCTCTCTGTCTCTGT
>PVKE010042366.1:0-13781 GCA_004027555.1 Craseonycteris thonglongyai
ATAATGCGATGCATGGGTGATGTGATGTGGAGTTGTCCATTGGGAAACTGTCTGATTGTTACCAACCAATGTCACCCCATTAAATTTAACAATAAAATATATTAAAAAATAAATAAAATAAATAAATAAATAAATAAATAAATAAATAGAGTAAGAGCTGGAAGACTGTTGCTCACTGAAATAATGAAATAATCTCTGGCACTTAAATGAAACAAATGCACCAATGGGGACTTAATATCTTGATGATACAACATGTTGTACTTCAAAAAACACAGTCTTCATTAGCCCCCTTGTTACCTTAAATTATTTGTAGTCACACATTTTCTCTCTTCTCTGCCTTCTCTTTTCTCTCCCCACCCAGCCTTTTCCCTGAACATTCTTAAAGTGGAAGAGGATTCTGCCAACGGGAGGGGGAGCCAGGAGGCAAAGATTCAGTGCAGAATCTGGCATCTAAACTCCCAAAGTTTTGTATTAGAAATTCAAGACTATATGTATGTTTTTTCTCTTTTGAAACTTTTGACCAAGTCTCTCAAACCTCCATCCGTCCTTCAAAGCAGGCAATGTGAAAGTGAAGTTGTTAAGTCAGTGAAGTGAGACCGAAGACATTTTTGTGTCAAAGTGGGACTTTTAAAATAATCACATCTCCCTGAGTTCTCCTTTGGGAAAGAACTATGCTCTCAAGTCCTGGAAGTAACACACTTCACATCACTGAGGTATTTGAGGTTACCCTACCCACCATTTTCTTTTCTTCTGTGTTCAAATTCTAGTTGGAAGGAATAACACAGCTTCTATCAAAGCCACTGAATACAGCCTATTTAAGAACTTCGTATAGGCTTTCCAATGTCAATCTTATTTTGAATTTAAATAACAAACACTAACATGTTGGTGTTTGAATTGTCCTGAGCTTCCACCACCTTAATGGGTGGGAACAAGGGTCTTACATTAATAGGTAAAAATAGGGAGATGGGATCGATAGTCTGAAGTTGGGGTATTACAATTTTCATTGAGAAAAGGGAGAGATTATCCCCAAAAGTCTTTACAAAGTCTCACAGAACATTAAGCTGAGCCATAAACAGGAAGGGCTGAGGGCTGCAGGGTCTTGGGCTGGGGCACGTCAGGGAAATCTGGGAAAGAACTGGGTCTGGGTAGTGAAATGGTAAAGAACCTGGAGGGATGCAATGGGGAAAGAGGAAGTGGTGGGGACACCAGGCACCAGCCCCGGGAAAGCCGACTATGGGCAGGAAGGACCCCGAGGTGGCACATCCCACCCCAGGGCCCTGGGGGCACCAGAAGCCAGAGGTGTGCCTGAGAGTGAGCAGAGCCATTGCACTCTCACCTTCGGGCATCTGTGGGTCCAGGTCATGCTGCTGCACGTGGGTGCAATCCCCAGCACTGCTATTCAACTGGGTGGGCTCCACGGCAGCAGGTGATGGCTCGTGGGCCACGGTGTTCCCGGCCACCACTTCATAGACCTCAGATTCGTAATCTGGCTCCGCTGATGTCGCGGGCTAGCACCTCTTGGGTCTGGTGTTAGGGCACCAGCAACAACTTAATTTGTTTCCCATGGGGGCTTCTACCACAGGCCTCTGTTGCCGCCTTCACTGGCCCTCTGACCTTTCCACACTAAGATGTCCCTTCTACCTTTCAAATATGTGACAGGCACAGGCAGCCTGGGGCTACCTTTGCCAGGCCACCCAGTCTAATGGGCCAGCCCTGGGCAGGGCCCAGGGCCACACCTTTACCACCCGCCTCTACCACCTCCCAGGAGCTGACTAGTCTCTGAGGGTGGCGATCAGCTGGGCTGAAGAACCAATAAGCACTGAGAACTGCAGACACTGTGGGGAGAGAGTACAGCAGAGCGCCTCCTCTGTCCACACTCACCTACCAACTAAAGGCAGTTATCCTGCCTGTCACCTGGCAACCAGATTACAAAACACAAGCGACCAATCACATACAGAGTTCCCTCCTGCCCCACCCACACATTGTCCTGCCCCTGCCCCACCCACAGTGAGGCTTGTCCCACACTCTGGTCTCTACTCATCACACGCAGCCCAGTGCTGTCCAGCTCTACAGAAAGCTCTGCAGGTGTTATTTAATGCACGTGGTCCTAGGTCAGTGGGCTGTATAGGAAGTCCCTGTCAGTACAGAGCCAGTTTCATTAGCATCTTGGTTTCACCAGGTCTGACAGCTGACTCATTGATGCCTAGCCCATCAAATATAGTTACACCAGAACTGCTGACCATGTTTGTAACTAAATGCTCCTCTCCTGCCTTCTAAATGGTGCTAGTCTTCACCTGCAATGTGACTATAGCAAGCTTGGGGCTCTGCCTTTATTTTCAATAAAGATCTGTGACTGTGAGTCTTGAATGAGACCAGAGGACACATCACACCTCTACTTTCTCATTGATAAAACAGGGACCAATCATGTCCTTCCCAACATGGAAACAGGAATTTACCAATTCACTTTTCTCTCCTGTTTCTTTCTACTATGGCTAGAGTTTCCAGATTTAAAATTTCTCACCAACAACAATGTATAAAGCACAATTTCTGATATAAAATTGAGAACCACAAAGTAGAGTGCCATTATTGGGACATGATATAGATGATGACAATGATAGTTAACATTTGGCAAGCACTACGTGCCCCACCCTGTTCCAAGCGAGGTGTTCATTTATCCATCCAAGACAATCCCCAGGTTCCAGATTTGACAGAAACATTGAGATGAAATAGTGAAGTTACACCCCCCAGGTCACAGGATTGCTCAGTGGTGGGGCCAGGACTTGATCCCAAACAGTGTGGACTTCTCCACAGGCACTTTATTGTGATTATCAGAAAATAGAGGTAGAAGTGCAACCTAGGAAGCAGTGAAATTGTATCAGGATTGTTTTTAAGGAAGAACAGCTTTTTGATGTGCATTGGAAGTAGTTTCTTCTTCATCCCGAATTAAGTCTCTCCTATGGGCCCGGTGCTGTTTATGTGAAACATGCCTGCCCTCAATGAGCATAGGCAGAAAAGAAAACAAAAGCTTAGAGAGTCCAATTGTCTGAGGTCAAACTGTTGAAAAATACTTTAACCTGAGACTCAAACCAAGAGCTATCTGACCCCAAAGTAGATGCTGGGGTAAAGAGTTTGAATTTGATGTTGGAAACATAGATTAATTGAATGATGTGGTATTGAGTGGTCTCTCTCAGATGGTTTGCAGTGAGGTCACTCTGGATAATAGGCAGATTGAAAGAAGCAACAAGACCTGTGAAGATACTTTGTATCCATCTAGGGGAGACATGAGGGTTGAGACTAAAGGCAATGACTGAAATGCAGGGAAAGGATTTGAGATGATTTGGGATGTGGAATAGAAATACTGGGTGACTACTTATGGAGGGAGAAGTGAAGAGGGGAGGCAAGAATAGGTGCCAGGGTTCTGGTGACTTTCTCATAGACAGAGAATGTAAGAGGATGGGTTTGTGGGGGAAGATAAACTTGGCCCTGGTAAATGGCATATGAAAATGAATCTCTGTTGTTGGAAATTGGATATAAAATTCTTTTGGCTAAGTTTGTTTTGTGATATTGCAACTTATGTTTTAGAAAATAAAACACATGTTAAATCTAACAAGAAGAAGAGGAGGAGGAGGAGGAAGAAGAATAATAATAAGAGGACATCATCAAGATGGCTGTGTGAAAGGAGGTTTTGAAACCTCTCCTGGAAAGATAACAATTTAAACAACTAAAATCCAACCAGAGAATCCCTAAGCAATGCATAGCCTTGGCTGAGGAATCCACCCATCACAAAAAATACCTAAAGCTGGAGAAATGAAGGCAAGTGACAGAAAAAGAAAAGGAGCAATTCAGAGACACACCATGGAGTGCCATCCAGGAACTTCCTGAAGACCTACCCAGAGACATCAGAGGAGAGATTCAGGTGGGAACCTGGAAACACAGGACGAGGTACAGAACGACTCTGGGTGGGTAGGAGACCTGGAATGGACAGAGGCGGAGGCACAAACACCAGAGTGCGGAGTGGACGACAGAAGCGGGCACAGCTGACCTTGGTGAGAGGCCCCAGTGGGAATGCGAGGTGGAACAGCGATGGCGTGGTGAGGGTGGCCAGAGCTTGGGGCAGGAGGCCAGAGGGAGGCACCAGCAGCAGCCGGAGATTGGTGCGGGTGACCAGAGTGAGGATCCGGCTGCTGGCGCTCGAGTCAGGGCGGCTGGAGCTGGGGGCCCGTGGAGCATGAGGCCGGCAACTGGAGCCGGAGGTGTGTGTTCCAGTGACTGGAGCACCGACACCAGGAGTGTGCTGGCGGCTGAGACGCAGAATGACCCTCAGTGAGGTGAGGCCCCAATCGGAGCACTGCTTGGTCCTGGACACGGAGCCTAGCTGCTTCCCCTTGCTGTCTCCCAGGGGCCTTCAGTCAGCTGCTGCCAGGAAGCCACCATTACCCTGTGATGCAATTGACCAGCGCCTTTCCCAACAAATCCCGCCCCCACTTAATAAAATGGGTATAGAAGGAATACCTCAATGTAATAAAGGTCATATATGACAAACCCTCAGTGAATGTCATACTGAATGGAGAAAAACTGAAACCTTTTCTTCTAAAATCAGGAATGAGACAGGTGTCACCACTGCTGTTCAACATAGTGCTGCAAGTTCTAGCCAGAGCCATTGGGCAGGAAAAAGAAATAAAAGGCATCCAAATTGGAAATGAGGAAGTTAAACTGTCACTTTTTTGCAGGTGTTCTGATTCTTTATACAGAAAATCCTAAAGTCTCCACCAGAAAACTGTTAGAAATAATAAATGTATACAGTAAAGTTGCAGGATACAAAATCAATGTACACAAGTCCACAGCATTTCTGTATACAAACAATGAAACTTCAGAAAAAGAAATTAGAAAAATGATACAGTTTGTGATCATAACAAAGAACATGAAGGACTTATACACGGAAAACTATAAGACACTATTAAAAGAAATTAAAGAAGATACAAAGAAATGGAAGGATATTCCATGTTCATGGATTGGAAGAATCAACATAGTTAAAATGGCCATATTACCCAAAGCAATCCTCAGATTTAATACAATTCCCATCAAAATCCCACAGACATTCTTTCAAAAAATAGATTAAAAAAACTATCAGATGCATATGGAACCACAAAAGGCCCCAAAGCAATCCTCCAAAATAAAATAACTAATTAATAAAATTAAAAAAATAAGGCTGGAGGCATCACGCTCCCTGACTTCCGTCTATACTACAAAGCATCAATAATCAAAACAGCTTGGTATTGGCAGAAAAACAGGCATACAGACCAATGGAACAGAATCGAAAACCTAGAAATAAACCCAAATATATGGACTGATAATCTTTGACAAAAGAGAGAAAAATATCCAATGGGGAAAAGAAAATCTACTCAGTAAATGGTGCTGGGAAAATTGGAAAACCACATGCAAAAGAATGAATCTGGACTGTGAACTGTCATCATATACCAAAATTAACTCAAAGTGGATTAAGGACCTCCACATAAGATCTGAAACTATAAAGTGCATAAGGAAGGCATTGGCACTAAACTTATAGACCTTGGACTCAGAGAGCACTTTATGAACTTGACCCCAAAGACAAGGGAAGTAAAAGCAAAAATTAATGAATGGGACTATATCAAACTAAAAAGCTTCTACACAGCAAAGGACATCATCAATAAAGTAAAAAGGAAACCAATCAAATGGGAGAAAACATTTGCAAACAATGGCTCTGATAAGGGGCTAATATCTAAAATATATAAAGAACTCATACACCTCAACAAAAAACAAACAATCGATCCCTTTAAAAAATGGGCAGAAGACCTAAATAGGTATTTCTCTCCTGAAAACATACAAACAGCCAACAGATACATGAAAAAATGCTCCACATCACTAGCAATTAGGGAAATGCAAATTAAAACCACAATGAGATACCACCTCACACCTGTTAGAATGTCTATAATCAACAAGACAAGGAATAACAAGTGCTAGAGAGGCTGTGGACAAAAAGGAACCCTCATACACTGCTGGTGGAAATGTAAATTGGTATAACCACTGTGGAAGGCTGTATGGAGATTCCTCAAAAAACTAGAAATGGAATTGCCATATGACCCAGCTATCCCTCTCCTGGGCATCTACCCAAAAAACCTGAAAACCTTAATCTGCAAAGATATATGTACCTCAATATTCATCGCAGCACTGTTCACAGTGGCCAAGTCTTCTGATAGATAACTGGATAAAGAAGTTGTGGTACATTTATACAATGGAATACTACTCAGCAATAAGAAAAGATGAAATACAGCAATTTGTGACAATAAGGACAGACCTTGAAAACATCTTATTAAGTGAAATAAGTCACACTGAAAGAATCAAGAAACATATGACTTCATTTATAGGTGGAATATAAAACTGAAAGTAACAAAGAAACAAAAACTCATGGACACAGTCAATAGTTTAGTGGTTACCTGAGGGTAAGGAGGGAGGTGGGTGGGAGAGCTGGGCGGTGGGGGAGTAGGAAGGGGACATCAAATATACGGTGATGGAAAGTGAGCTGATTCTGGTTGGTGAGCACATAATTCAATGTGTAGAAAATGTAATGTAGAATTGTACACCTGGAAACAGTGTAATTGATATCAATCAATGTCACCCCAATAAATTGAAACAATTTAAAAACTAACTAAATAAATAACTGAAAGGCAGTGGCATAGTAGCTGTGTAGGCAGAATTTTTTATGGTATTGAAGTTAAGCTGGTATAAATTCACATCAGAATATTATAACTTTAGGATGTTACATGTGCTCTGATAGTAACCAGTAAGAAAATAGCCACAGAACATACACAAAAGAAAATATAAAAGGAATTTAAACATTTCACTACAAAAAAAAAAAATCAACTAGACACAAAAGTTGAATGTTTCAACCAATGTAAGGTAAAAGCTTAGAGTTGTGATGGCCAATTACATTAATGGCTCAGTTTTCTCTCCGACAAGTTAAAAAGGGTTTAAGTTTAAACCCTTTTTGTGAGGGGTGGAGACTGACAGAGTCTCTTCTTGAACAAACTCTAATCAGGCTCCTCCGAGCCCTTTCAACTATATCTGACAGTTGAGCTTCCTATTCCTCTCTGCACTGTCTAGTTATAAGAAGCATCTTCCTAAATCAATGTATTCAAACTCCTTTATCTTCCATATCTGCTCAGATTCCTTATCTCTGACCATTCATCCAGGTTTGATCACTCTGGCCTGCTTTCCATAAGAATCCTGGTAGGTGGGTTTAACCAGAATCCACCCTTACTCTTCATATTTCTTCTTAGTACCTTTCCATTTATTGATCCCCACCTCACCACCCTTGATCGCTGGCTGTAAATTCCCATGTGCCTCTGTTGTATTCAGAGCTGACCTCAATCTCTCCTTTTCACTCCAAGACTGTATTGCAGTGGTCCCTGCTCCTATTGCAATAGTCCTCCCTTGAATAAAGTCATTCTTACCATCACTAACAAGTGTCATGAATAACCTTTAACAAGACAGGTGTACTATAAGTGCCCCGAGTGCCCCAGTGTAGGCTCTGGTTGGCTCCCGGAACACACCTCATATCCACCACAAGTGTGGCCAAGATCTTTGGATATGATGGGAGGTCATTCTCTTAATGAGGTTATGTTACATGGCAAAGGTGAAGGAGTCTTACAGATGTGATTAAGGTCCCTAATCAGTTGGCTGTAAGATTATTATAAGGAAGATTTTCCTTAGGTTTAGCCCTTTTAAAAGAGTATCTACAGATCAGACACAGAGAAAGTCAAAAGCAGTGAAGCCAGAAATAGTCTCTGCTGACTTTGAAAAACAATCAAAGGGAAAAGCAGTGACTAACAAAATGCTTGACTATATGAGTGGGAGGGAACTCAGTGAAGGTGACAGCGGAATGACAAATCTGAGAATACCATTTGTACAGTTTGGATTTGGAACTTTTCATATAATATATTCAAAAATAAAATTAAGGATAAAAAACCCTTTGAAGTTGAACACAAAGTAGTAAATTAGCCTAATTATATTTCACATGAATACCATAATCATAATCATAATAATATGTCTGGCCATACTCACTCAAAAAGTAACCAATTCAAATAATTTTTTAACACAATACTTTTACTATACACTCTCAGGCAGAACACAATAGTAAATGATAATAATGTTTAAGTCTACTTAACCAGTTAATTTTTTTGCAGTGGTGTGGATGTAGCAATTCTGAAATTTTCATATGTAAGACGTGACTGAACATGTGCTTAAATGCATTGAGGTTGTGAAGCCTAGGTCTCCCAGTAATGGAGAAAGAAGATGCAGAAATATGAGGGGAAGGAGAGGATAAGTCCCAGGGTGTTGAATTAGAATTAGTTATTAGTATAAATTCAGTGTGTGTGTGTGTGTGTGTGTGTGTGTGTGTGTGTGTTTACTAGCTCTGTCTACCAAAGGGCCAAGTAACAAAGCACACCAGCACCTAAATTTGATTTCTAAAGTTTTTTTTTCCCAATAACAGATACCAGGTCTCTTTGGAGAAAAGGTTGATTGAGGCAGGCAAGCACAAGATTGCGGTTAGGCAAGGGAAAGTACAAGATTAGCCTAGGCCAGGGCATCTTTTGCTGGAAAGTAAGGAAATACAAAAATAAGGGATAGGTAAGAAGGAAACAGGAGACAAATTGAATGGGCTACCACTGACCAAACTGGGGACAATGTTAACATCAAAATGAAGAATGAATTTTCCAATGTCATGTAAGGAGCTTGCAAGTCATCTCTCCCATTTACATAATTAAAAAAAATTAAACAAACTGAAAATCAACAACTCTTCTTTCCTAGATCCGTCAGAGAATTGAGGACACAGTGCAAATTATTGCCTCCAACATTGGAGAGACAGACAGGTAGATACAGAAAATTACAACTTATTGAGACAGTGATACATAAGCAGAAAGCTCAGATGGAACCATTAACAGGGTAGGTAAACCCAAATTGTAATTTACAAATTGATGGAGGCAGAAGGTAGATGTGCTTGAGATTCAACACTTCAGGGGACCCACACACTATTGCGAATTGTATCTCCTGGAGCTCTCCCAGGTTTTCATAGTGAAGATCAGAGAAAAATCCCCTTGTGCATCCAGCAGGGAGAAGGTAAAAGTAGCTGTTCTGAAATAACCTGGTTCTTTTTAGTAAGGCCTGCCTACAAAACAAGCAATGTCACCAGAGCCTAACCAACTGGGGTTTTACCAGAGCCTGACTGACCTGGTAGAAGAGAAATACCCATTTATGTTTCCCTCTAGCCTTTCTGTCTTAACTGGGGAGGGGGAGCATTATGAAGGTCACAGCATAGGGTATAGAATCACTAAAAAATTGAGTCTTAATCACAAGACTATATAATTCTTTTCCTGCCCCTACACCTTACCACCACATCAACAGGGCATGTGCATAACAACAGAGATATATGACTGAAAGAACTGCATGTCTCAGACTTTATTTAAAAACTCTCTAGGCAACTCCAAAGAAAATAAATGAGACAAAAATGAGGACACTGAAGGAAATTTTAGGCTCTGACACCTACAGCTATAGCAAAAAACAAACACAACTTAATCCCAATCAAATTAATATAAAACCTTACACTAAAGGTCTGTTAGGTCAATTGACCTTAATCTTAGTATTGACCCTGACTTTGAAATTCAAATTGATCTGTCTTTTAACTGATTTTAGTTTTAAACTTAATCTAGACCTAAGTTTGACTTTTCCTTTGATCTTGACCTTGGCACTAAATCAGATCTACACTTGGTTGCTGATCAACAGCTCTAATCTCATGTCCTTGAACTTGAACTTGACATCCAACTTGTAATTTACTTTTACCTTGACCCTGATTTAGATCCATATCCTGTCCCAGACTATCATCCATGTCTAGTCTAAATATGAATTTGATTTTAACCTTGATCTTGAACTTGAGCTAGAACTTAAAATTTGAGTTGGATATTAAATTTGAACTTTACCATGACCTTGTCCATAATTTAAATTAATTTCCTTTTCTAGACTATCAAGTATATATATGTCTACTTCTGAATGTAAACTTAAAATTAACCATGACATTGACCTTTGACTTTGCCAAGATCTTGATATATGATGTTTACCTTAATCTTATACCTGACCTTATAGTATTAATCGATTCTCAATTTGAATATAAACTTGACCTTGATCCTGGATATGATTTTGACCTTAAACTGACTTTGAAATTGACTTTGACTTTATTCAGATCCTCATCTGTTCTCTACTACTGTCAAGATGATATCTAGATCTGACTGTGAATTTGACATTGATCTTGACCTTGACCATGATTCATACACAGTTTCTTGTCCTGTGATTCAGGACATATCTGGCCATGATTGTGAACTTCTATATATATTCCTGGTTTTGAAAGTTACCTTCACTCTAACCTTTAAATTGACCTTGAATTTGATAGTGATGTTATATTTGACCTTGAATTTTACCTGATTCAAATCTTTATTATTTTTTGTCTATTGTTCAGACTGTACCTAAATAAATTGTGACCTCAAATTGATCTTGACCTTGACAATCTTGACTTTAACTTTGACCAAGAAATTGAACTTGCCCTTTTCCCTGTTCAAGCACTTGATTCTATCACTCAAACATGCACTGCCTTGGTTATGAAGTTTAATTGGAATTTGAGTTTGACCTTAAGCTTCAATTGACATTCACCTTGACTCACTTCCTGTGCCTCACTCTCATTAAGACCCTGTGGTTGAATTTAATCCAGATATTGACCTCGGTCCCACATCAGGAATCACCCCAGATGAGGGATTTAGACCCATAACCAGGCTTATACCTGACCATTCCTCAGACTCCTGTGTGGATTTAACCCTGATGACACCTCAGCACTGTAGCTGGATTCAGACAGATGTTAATTAAGCTCAGTCCTGCAGGACTTGTTCTTATGACGAATAAGGACAATAACGATTGTAAATGAGTCATGGTAAACCTGTCAATCAAACAGGCTTTCTGATTCTGTTTTGGTTTCATGATATGACTAGGAGATAAATATGAGAAGTCTGGTACATTTGACCATTATATTTCTCTGTGTAATTAATGTACTTCCCAAACTGTGCATCGAGGTGTTCCATTTCCCAGCAGGAAGTTTGCGGGGACATAATATCTTAAGTTTTCAAGGGAAACACAGTAATACAGCACATCTATCAAACATCGTGAGAACTGCTCACTCCCAGGAGCTCTCAGTCAGCATTAGCTTCACTTAAGTTCTCTTGATGACATCATATTTTTCCAGAGCTGGGTTTTGGCACTTGCTGTAATAACAGCAGGTACAGTCCAAAAATCAACAAGGAGCAGGAAGTGAGAGTGACAGTGTCCAGTCAAATTTCAAGGATGGAGAATGTGTATAGAGCCCAACAGGCACTCGCATCCCATTACTAAAGAATAAAGACAGTACACTATTTTTCTTTCAATTTTCATATATATTTCAAATGGCTGAAATGTCTTTAGGACATAAATGTTTATTGTTTGGCCCTACCTATTTAATGAGAGAGATAGTTACAAATTTCTTCTGACTTACGGGCACAGTGAAAAATTACTGAGCCATGAACCAATGGGAGTTTAGGAACCTGTAAGTTAATAAATTGGTATTCTGGTTTATGATTAAAGTTATGTTTGTTGATACAAATTCATCCCTGAGACTTGATTACCTCTGGGTTAATTCAGCAAAGGATACACTTGAATATGTCAGGTTGAGGACTACAATTTGAAGTGACTCTGGATGATCCCAAAAGGACCAGTTCTTACAAAGCAAACAGCTTCATCTTTTATCCATCACCTGCTGCAGGGCTGGTGGCTTCTCATGGGGCCATTAGAGTGTGTTTAGCCTCTTTGTGCCTCAGTTTTCTCATCTGTAAATAGGATATGGTCACTGTGAGAATTACATGAGCTAAGACTTGCCAGGGACTTAGAACAATTCACCACTGTTTTATTGTTGTTGAATTGATAATAATAGCAATTGTCAACATCATCATCATTGTCATCAGCATCTTATTTTTTTAAAACATTGAGGCTTTGGCATCATGGTATACTTATTCATTTGAGATTAATTACTAGGTCCTAATACTTGCAATTGTAAACTAGGCTACACATGATCAAGAAACTCCTAAGGTAAGTGTGTCAGTATGATTTGGGAAGAATCTTAAATCAAATCCTTTAACATTCTTATTTGGGGAACTTTATATAGTTTCCTTCCCATTAATATTTCCACTATTACATGATCCTCTTTGGATAATCTACTATTTTTTCCCTGCTCTTTTACATTCTTCTTAGGATGTTAATACCCATCTTCCTTTCTAGGTTATCCTTTGTTCTTTTGGTGTCCTAGTAAGTAAAAGTCTCCATATAAGACCTATGAGGCTTTTCTGTTCTCCCAGTATGACATTTATAACTTTCCAAGACAATTCTCCTCCACGTGGATTAATGGCTGTATTTATTTATTTATTTATTTATTTTTTGCACTGATTTTTCTCTAAAGTGTCTTGCATAACAGTTGCTTGGGTTATCTCAGGCTGTTCATCAGCCTTCATATTGGATACACCCTTTAAATTACAGGAATGCCTTCAACCTGGAAAGCTAGAGGTGCTGTGAGCAATACTGGGCCACTTGGGGGGCTGTGTGGCAGCTGGCCCAGTCCTGCGCTCTTCTGGGATTCTAAGCTGTGAATTCTTTTAGAATGATGTATAGCCTTAGAGGCATGCAACCACATTCAGAGACAGGAAGATGGTCACTGGTCCAAGGCATATTTTTTATTTTCCATTGTGTTGAATGAGTGTGAGAGGGGAAAACAGACTCAGCTGGTCATGAAGCAGAATGGAAGTTCTCTGACCTTGAGAACTCCCTCCTAGGCTTCTCATTTAATATCTCTTAGCTTGCCAAGACAGGTCCTGATGCTTATATTCTACCCAACATATTCTTGGCCATGTGAAGTCTTGGGAGAATGAACTTCCAGTGTTAGTGGATACACTTCTATGCTTATCAGTAAACAAGGATAAGTGTGTGGGAGGTGTGTCTCTTTAGAATGATCTTGTAATATGTTGTGGCTTATATCATAGATGGTGTTCCTCCAGTACTCTCCCAGTCTCCACTTATCTTTGTGACCTTCTGCAGTTTGTTTTTTTTTAAGATTTATTTTTTAAAGATTTATTTTTATTGTTTTTGACAGAGAGAGAGAGAGAGAGAGAGAGAGAGAGAGAGATACAGAGACAGAGAGAAGGGGGAGGGCCCAGAACAGTCTCCATAGTTGCACATCATTGGTTTTTCCACATAGTTTCATTCCACAGGTGGGTGAGGGGCTGCACAGGGCAGGAACTGGGCTGGGTCTCGCCCCGGTGAGAACTGAACTGGGGGCACTCCCCAGTTCAGCATATGTGTCAGCACGGGCCGGGGCCGGGATTCGATCCTTGGTCCCCAGGGCTGCAAAGTGAGCGCTTACCCCACTGAGCCATCCTGGCTTCCCCTGCAGTTTTTATCCTAAACTCAATCAATGCACACCATAAGGAAAACAAAAAGGAAATGAGGGAAGGAGGGAAAGAAGGATTGAAGAGGGGAAGGAGGAAGGAGAGAAAGAATCAATGATTTTTAGAGGCCCTGTGTTAGCAACTGTTTTTTTTTGTTTTGTTTTGTTTTTAATTTATTGTTAAATTTGATGAGGTTACATTGGTTGGTAACAATTAGACAGTTTACAGATGTACAAG
>PVKE010042367.1:0-13780 GCA_004027555.1 Craseonycteris thonglongyai
TAATCAATCAAAACCTGCCCAAAAGCAAAAGTCCAGGACCAGATGATTTCACTAGTGAAAGCTATAAAACATAAAGATGATTTTACACCTTTCCTCCTCAAACTCTTCCAAAAGACTGAACAAGGGAAAGTATTTTCTAACCTATATTGCGAGACCATGATGCCAAACTTGTTGAACATATCACACAAAAACAAAACTGTAGACTAATATCTGTGATAAATTAATATGCAAAAATTTTAAACAAAATACTCACAAATCAAATAAACAATACATTAAAAAGATTTTTCATCACAATCAAGTAGGGCTCATTCCAGGGGAACAAATATAGTTCAACATATACAAATCAATCAATGTGGTACACTACAAAGACAAAATAAATAATGAAAATCACATGAACTTATCAACCAATACAGAAAAAGCATTTGGCAAGATACAATATCCATTTATGTTTAAAACACTTAATAAAATGAGTATAGAAGGAAAGTACTCAACATAAAGGCCATATATGCAAACCTTCAGGTAGTATCATATTTAGTGGTGGAAAAACAGAAAGCTTTTTTTCTACGTTCAGGAATAAAACAAGGATGGCCCCTTCCACCACCACCGTTATCCAGTATAATATTGAAAGTCCTAGCCACAGCAAACAGTTAAGAGAAAGAAGTAAAACATCCAAATTGGGAATAAAAATTGTCAGTGTTTTCAGATGACATAACTATGTCTATAACAACCCTAAAGATTCCATTAAAAAACTACAGGAGGGGAAGCCGGGATGGCTCAGTGGGTTAAGCGCTCACTTTGCAGCGCTGGGGACCAGGGATCAAATCCCGGCCCTGGCCCGTGCGGAACCATATGCTGAACTGGGAGCTCCCCCAGTTCAGTTCTCTCTCTGTCTCTGTATCTCTCTCTCTCTCTCTCTCTGTCAAAAATAAAAATAAATAAAAATATATTTTAAAAAAAACTACAAGAAATAAGAAACAAATACTGCAATGTTGCAGGGTACAAAAATCAATGTACAAAAATTCATTACATTCTTATAACTAACAATAAAATTTCAGAAGAAGAAATGAAAGTAAAATTGTTTTGTAATTGCAACCAAAAATATAAAATACTTAGGAAAAAACTTATCAAAGATATAAAAGACCTTTAGACTAAAAACTGTAAGACACTATTAAAAAATTAAAGAAGACACAAAGTAATGAAAAAAAAATTTCATGTTTATACATTGGAAGAATCAACATACCGGTAGTTAAAATGGCCATATTACCAAGGGCAATATCCAGATCTAATACAATCCCACAACAAAATCTCAATGGCATTTTTTAAATAAATAAAATGAAAAGCTATCAGTTTTTTGTGGAATCACAAAAGACCGCAAGCAGCCAAAGCAATCTTGAAAAAAAAAACAACCAGGTAGGAAGTATCACACTCCCTGATTTTAAATTACAGTACAAAAATGACAATAATCAAAAACAGTATGGTATTGGCAGAAACACAAACTAACAGTACAGAATTGTGAACACAGAAAAACAAACTAACAGTACAGAATTGTGAACACAGAAATAAACCTACATATATATGGTCACATATTTTTTGACAAAAAAAGTCGAAAACATAACAGAGAAAAGAAAGCCTCTTCAATAAATGGTGCCAGAAAAATTGGAAAGCCATATGTAAAAAAAAAGGGAAAGAAAAAAGAGATTAGACCGCTATCTGTCACTATACACCAAAAGTAACTCAAAATGGATCAACAATCTTAATATAAGTTCTGAAGCAATAAATTGCATGGAAGAAGCATAAGTACTAAAGTTATGGACCTTGGTTTGGAAAAGGATTTTATAGAATTGACCTCAAAAGCAAGGAAAGTAAAAGCAAAAATAAATAAATGGGACTATATCAAACTAAAAATCTTCTGCACAGCACAAGTAACTATCAACAACACAAAGAGTCAGCTAATCAAATAGAAGTGGATATTTGTAAACAACACCTTTGATAAAGAGCTAACAACCAAAATACGTAAAGAACTTACAGAATTCAACAAAAATAAAAGGAACAATCTAATTTTAAAATAGGCAGAGAACCTGAATAGATACTTCTTTTAAGAAGACGTATAAATAGCCAGCAGATATATGAAAAAATGTTCAATTTCACTATCTATTAGGGAAATGCAAATCAAAACCACAATGAGATACCATCTTACACCTGTTAATGAGTCTATTATCAACAAGACAAGTACTAACAGGTGTTAGAGAGGTTGTGACTAAAAAGAAACCATTATACACTGCTCATAGAAATGTAAATTGGTACAACCACTATGCAAAATACTATGGAGGTTCCTCAAAAAATTAAGAGTAGAATTATCAGCATTGTATGAGGTTTCTAGGGAAGTAGGAGGGGGCATGAAATATATGGTGATGGAAAGAGAACCGACTCTGGGTGATGAGCACATAACACAATACATAGACTATATAATGTAGAATTGTACACCTGGAACCTATATAATTTTACCAACCAATGTCATGCTAATAAATTTAACAATTAAAAAAATAGGATTAGCATATGACTCAGCAATCCCTCTTCTGGGCATCTACCCACAAAATCTGAAAACATTTATTTGTAAAGACATACCGGTATGTTCCCTATGTTCCCTGAAGTATTATTTATGATGGCCAAGACATGAAAACAAATGAAGTGTCCTTCAACAGATGATCCCATATACACAATATAATATTACAAGGCCACAAAAAAACATGAACTACTGTCATTTGCAACCACATGAATGGATCATGAGAATATCATGCTAAGTAAAATAAGTCAGAAGAAAAGTCGAGAAACCACATGATATCATTGATAGGTGGGATATCAAACTGAAAGCAATAAAAAAGGCAAACAGAAATAATAACTCAAACATAGGCAACAGTGTAGTGGCTACCAGAGGGTAAGGGTGACATGGCTATAGATGAGAGTGAATGGGGTCAAATATATGGTGACAGAAGGAGATTTGACTTTGGGTGGTAAACACACAATGCAATATGTAGATGATGTGTTTTAGAAAGGTACACCTACAACCTATATAAGTTTATTAAGCAATGTCAACCCAAGAAATTTAACAAAATATAAAATACAAAAAATAGAATAAAATCTCAGTCTCTTTTGGAGGATCTTACAGGACAGGTAGATATTATAGTGTTAAAGTTTACTTCTGGGAGGTGCCCAGGGGTTTTTGTCCACTTTGAGAGTAAGCCACAAAATCACAGTTTTCCATAGTCAGAAAGAAGCCTCAAAACCACACATGTCTTTTGCCCAGTGTCACACATCAGGGAAGCAGGCTGTTCATCTCTAGGCAAATATGTTATACAATATTTTATTTACTGAGTTCTTTTAAAAGACTGGAGAACTATCACAAAAGTAGTAAAATAGTCCTCATATATTACGCAGCCACCTCTGTAGAAACCATTTTCTTATTATATCTATTATTGATTCTAACCATGGGAAAGCCTTCCTATCATCCTTCAAACCCTGCTAAAAATGAGGTACTGGAGTCAAGAAAAACAAACAAACAAAAAAACACTAGTAAGACTCAAACTTCAGGAATAAATGATCTCCAAGATGCAATTAGCACAGTCCTTCACCTGGAAGATAGCAGAAACTAAAAGAAAAGACAAAAGTACCTAGATTCAAATGATGACATTTAGAGTAATTTTTGGTTTTGGACACATTTTACTCTAATGACCAAGCTAATCTAGTCTTGATTAGCATAGCCATGAAAATAATTATCATTTATATGTAATTTTAAATCTTAAAAGCCTTTGTAAAATTTTCTTTCCTGCTCCAGTACATGCAATATTGACTAGAGTAATACATTCATAATAGTGTTCCCGACTTTTCTTTTTAATTCTATAAATGTATATCTTATATCCGAATGTCAAAATTAAGACATAGACTGCATATTGAATCCTTAAATTATTAGATTGAATGATTAGGTCTAATATTTAGATTTATCTAAATCTTTCTGGTAATATCATACTATAGAATTTGCTATGATATGTGGAAAGACAACTCTTTAATGCATATATAGTAAACTTTTTATGTGGAAAATTATATTATTCCTGGTCTTCATTATTTATTTATTTATGCCATTCTTTTATGACAGGAAAGCAAAAAAATCACTTAAACTAAAGCACTCACTATTTTGTCTTAAAGATAGGAAAAAAATGTGTTCGTCCTCACAAAATAATTATACTGAATATACTCAGTTCTATTTTCTAAACAAATGGCTATATTTATGTCTTTTAATATCTTTAAATATACCATTAAACAATAGATGCATTTGAAATAATGAAACTATGAACAGATTTTAATTTCATAACATATATGCAACAACAGAAAAAAGAACTGATTAAAAGAGAGCAACCTGATATATTTTTAAAGTGTTAAATTCCATAATATTTCATTTAAGAACAAAAATTAAACTACATAGATTCTAGAGGCAGGGGGTGAGTCAACTGGCAAACATCTTCCAGTCTTAATGAAGATTTAAAGTAACTTCAACATCTGCAAACATAACATTTCTTCTTAACTATATCAGAAATGTATAAGAGATAATTTATTACCTTGATAAGAATGTATATAAGGAAAGCAGTCATGGTTTTGTTTAAATAACACAACTTCATGAAAATTATGAAAATTGAGGTACAAAATAACAGTTCCTGTATATTTTAAACATGTTTTGTCAATTTAATTATTTTTATTTTGTCAATTTATATTTTTAAAAGAGAAAAAATTATTACCCTTTTATAGAATACTAGTCTAAAGTACAAAATGCATTGTAATACAAAGAATTCTAGTTGTTCTGTTGTGGTATTGTGATTCTTAGAAAATAAATATAGGTTAATCTGTGATTCTCAAATTGAGGAAGACTGACCTGAAGATTGTCAGAAGAAATAAGTTTCTAATATTCCTTCTAGGGAATGTGGATTTAATAGCTCTAGAGTGGAGTCTGGAAAATGATTTTTATCAAGCACTGCAGGTATTTTGTATACGAGATCTAGTAACCTGTATGTAGCATTCATATGGTAGTTGAAAAACTATAAAGCTCAGGGAAGCCGAAATGGTTCAGTGGGTTAAGGGCTTGCTTTGCAGTCCAGCAGTCTGAGGATTGATTCCTGGCCCTGGCCCTGGCCCAGCTTATGCAGACCCATATGCTGAATTGGGGTGTGATTCCCATGCAGGAGGCCCCCAGTTTGGTTATTGCCAGAGTTAGTTTCCCATGGGGGAGGTACCTGGTTAGGCCTCCAACTCATAGGAGCATGCCTCCCATGCAGGAGGCCCCTGGTCTGGGTTCCCACCCTATGCATTCCCACCCACCTTTGTGGAAAGAAACTATTTGAAAAACGGAAGATGTACAATTATGGAGACTGTTCTGGGTCCTCACCCCTCTCTGTCTCTCTCTGTCTCTGTCTCTCTCTCTGTCAAAAATAATAAAATAAATCTTTAAAAAATACTAAAATTCAAAATAAGTTCACATGGAAAATTAGCCTTCATTCTGTTATCTCCTACCTACATTTATAGTATAGGGATGTCACTGTAACTCTGTAAGCTGAAACTTCATCTGAAATATGAGTATATTTTGAGAATCAAATTAGACAAAGTTAATACAAAGGCACAGTGAGTAGGAAAGTATAATACAAATGCCAATTCTGATTGAGTATCTTCCCAGCATACAATTGGTTTAAATTAGTGAATATATTGATAAGGGGTGCATAAATTATATATGTTAGCAAAGCTATTGATACCTTTACTTATTTACTGATCTCTTATGCAAGGGACATTGTGTAATAATTAAAGACTCAAACTCTGGTGTCAAAAAATATTAGAATATACCCTAGCTCTTCCATTTTCTAGTTTGATATATTGGACATATTACTTAATCTCTCAATGCATTACTTTTCTCATGGATAAAATTTTGATACTAATAACATTCTACCTTATAAGATTTTTGTAAACATAAATTAAGGAAACACATGTGAAATACTATTACGTTTTCTGAAGTATATGATAAATAAACTATTGTTATTATAAATGTTATTTTAATATGTATCAAGTAATATGATGGATGCTGGTAAACAAAAAAATAATAATTTTCCGGGACTACAGTCAAATATATTTATAAAGTTATAGGCAAATACCCTTATAATGTTACAAGTTTGACAATGTTATAGTGGAAAGATACAGAGAGCCATGAGATCCCAAAAATGTAGCACCTGACTTAGTTTGAAGTTTAAGGGGAGCAGGAGAATGGGACTTTCTTAGGTTCTGATACTTTGAAAAAAGATGAGAAAGAGTTACCCACGTAAAGAAGGTAGGTAGATCATAGGAGTATTAAAAGCAAGAGAAATCAGTAGATAAAGGGCCATGAGCAGCAGTAAAAACTGGTAATTAAGCAAAAGAAATCATATAACCAACTGCAGAAACAAAATAAGAGACTGATGTAATATAAAACTATAGAAGTCAGCTGAGGAAAAAGTATTCAAGCTATTGAGGCCCTAAAATTAGTGTGCAATAATATTTTATAATGAAAAGGAAAGATAGAAAGAAGTGACTTTATTATATTAGACTTAAATTAAATATGAAGAAGAGATGTGAGAAGTAGAATAAATAAGGAAGATATAACAAACCTAAATCAGTACTCATCTAAAACCATATCCACAAAAACCATAAAACTTATCAGCATTAAAAGGATAAATAAATAATCTAAACATGATTGGAGACTCTAATCTACTTCTCCCACAAACAGATGAAAATAATTAGCATAAATCTGAAAAAAGGCAACTAGCAAATTTAATCAAATTGACACAAACATAGAAAATATACAAAAAATGAAAAAAATGCATTTATTTTAAGGATACATATTAACTAAATTTACCTTTCTTAAGGTAACTAAGAAATCCTTAATAAAGTTCAAGTTTCTCTGATTATATTGTGGCAAACCAGAATTCCATAACAAAAAGCTAACTAGAAAGTACTTTTTTTTTTTTTAGATTTATTTTTTTATTGTTTTTGACACAGAGAGAGAGAGAGAGAGAGATACAGAGACGGAGAGAACTGAACTGGGGGTACTCCCCAGTTCAGCATATGGGCCCGTACGGGCCGGGGCTGGGATTCGATCCTTGGTCCTCGGCGCTGCAAAGTGAGCGCTTAATCCACTGAGTCATCCCGGCTTTCCCGAAAGTACCTATTTTTAAATTAAACAATACAATTCTACAAATCATGAGACAGAAACAATAAGAACATTTAACATTATTTTTTTTTTTTCATTATTTTCATTCAAAAGTAATAATATATATAATAATGTTTTGTTTATGAAAATATTTACAGCTAAAAATGCACATATTTAAAGAGAAGAAAGGCTTAAAAAATCAGATATTCAAGGAGCCACTTAAGAAATTTGAAAAATAATAAATTAAACCCAAATAAAATAAGACACAAAATAAAAATAGCAGAAATTAATAAAATAAAAAATAAAATATAAAACAGAGATCAGTCAAAAGACAATTGACAAAATATAGAAAACAGAGATACTCAAGAAGCTTAGTGAAGAGAAAAGAGAAAAGAAACGAGTTAACCAATTATGTAAGTAAAATATATTTCACTATAGATCCTAGAGATGTTAAAAAGATAGTAGAATAGGAGGTATAATTTCATAAACTTGAAAATGTGAATAAAATAGACATTCCTTAAAAAGTACAACTTGGGGATGCCAGGATGGCTCAATGGGTTGAGTGCTTGTCTTGCAGCTCTGGGGTCTAAGGATTGTATCCTGGCCTGGCCCACGTGGGTCCATATGCTGAACTGCTCGCGAGTTGTCACCAGTGAACTTTCCATGTGGGAGTCATCCCTGCCACCAAGGTTTGGCTCCAGCCCCAGGCTTGCTACCCATGTAGAAGGCCCCCAGCAGGAGCATGCATACCATGTGGGAGAGACTCAGCTCAGTTCCTGCCCTGTGCAGCCCCCAGCCCCTAAACCTGGTTCCTGCCCTGCATAGACCACGCCCACCCGTGGAGTGAAACTATATGGAAAACTAATGATGTACACTTATGGAGACTGCTCTGAGCCCTCCCCCTTCTCTCTATCTCTCTTTGTCTCTCTGTCAAAAAAAATACAACTTGCCACAACAAATAAATATATGAATAATCACTTATTCATTATCTATCTATCTATCTATTTATCATTTATCTATGTATTTATCTGTCTCGATATGTTTCTGTACGTAAATTGAGAAAGAGAGAGAAAAATAAAAAGAAAGGAAGACAGAAAGAAAAGTGCTAAGATCCACGACTGAGCAAGATAGTTAGAGACATAGGAAGCTAAAGTTGGCATTTATGTCTTTCAATATTTGTCCAGCAGTAATTCAGACCAAGTAGATACAGTATAGAAGAGGATTTGCTAGCTTTTAAAGAAAGTCCTTGAGTAAATTTATTTTAAGTCAATTAATAGGTTTGCTTTATTGTTGGAACTGTTTCTGTCCAGAAAAATAAATAACTCTAGGTCTTTCAAACAGAGGATCTAATATAAAAAATTAGTTACATTAGCAATATAAAAAAACTGAGAAGCAGATTAAGGACAACCCAGACACTAGAAATATCCAGGAACAACTACTAGCCTTATAACCAAAAGGACAATGAAAAAATATGGTATTATTATCAGGGAAAAGTACAGGTTGTCCACCTGGTGTTGGGTATATGGAGGAGAAAAACAAACCTGCTGCCTAAATACTCATAAGCAGAGAGAGAAGGGAGTAAGTAACTAGTTTCTTACTCATCACGTACCCTCAAGTCTTCTCCCACAGTTTCTCTGGAAATCAAAGGGAAATAAGACTGGTAAATGGTGGGTCTTGTAATATGATGGAAAGCAGCTAGCAGGTAAAGCATGGATTTGAGAGCTAATAAGGTGTTGGCTAGTATAGCAATCTAAATAAACTATAATGATTAAAGACTTAAAGCAACAAAGTAGTAAAGAAAAAAATTTAATGTGACCTAGATCTGCCAATTGGAAGGCTTCCAGGTAAGAGGAAACAAGGAATAATTCTTTAAAATAATTATTTAATTGATTGAGAGATAATGTAACAATAGCAAAGATTTTAGGGTTTCCTCTGGCTCTGCCACTTCCAAGCTATAGAATTTCTTCAAGCCTTAAAATTTTAACCTACTATCAACCAATGTCACTCCAATAAATTTAGCAATAAAAATATTTTAATCTATAAGCTGTGAATAGTAATATTTGCTTTACTGTACAGGTACAAATAATAAAAGAGAAAATGAATGAATATGACCAGTACAATGACATACTGACAGGCTACAATAATGGTGGTTTATATTATTAGTTTTTTTAAATAATAAAAGTGATAGCTTAAAATCAGCTTTATAAAAATATTACTTTAATTTTTTCTATATTTAACTGTATAATTGTTTTACTATAATTCATTAAATCTATATGACATAAAATGTAAGATATATTATTATTTTATGCACCTTTGAGAAAGAAAAATCCTCAACTATAATACACACTATCTCATTATCTTTCTCATGAAATCACATGTCATGGGAAGTTAAACAGCTTCTGTTTAAAGTCAGCAGAAAGTTTTTGAAAAATAACATGTGATACCATATAATATAGTCCTGTAGAAAGCGTGAATGCATCATGCCAACCTTGATCATGAAATTTTTCATCTGCTTCATGGGATTGTCAATTTCTCCTACTCTCAGTTGCTCTGCATAATATGTGGCAGACCATCTTTTTACATGTATCTCACTAACAAAGTTTAATATTCTCATCAATTTACCGATCAACTAAAACTAAAAGCTAACTAAAACGTTTTTATAAATCAAAGGAAACAATTAAAAAATAAAAGGAAACCCTATGGAATGGGAGAAAATATTTTAAAATCATATATCTGATACAGGGTTAATATACAGCATTTATGAAGAACTCATGCAAATCAACACCAAAACAAACAAGAAAAACAAACACACAAAAATAAACTTAAAACAATCATATTAAAAAGGGAGCAGAGGATCATTAGATATTTTCCAAAAGAAGACATACAAATGGCCAACAGGTATATAAAATGGTGTTTAACATTGTTATTAGCAGGGACATACAAATCAAAACCACAATGAGATATCACTTTATACCTGTCAAAATAGCTTTATCAAAAAGACAACAAATAACCATTGCTGGCAAGTATATGGAGAAAGAGAATCTTATGCACTATTGGTGGAAATGTGTATTTGTGCAACCACTATAGAAAACAGTATAGAGGCTCCTTATAAAATTAAACCAAAAAGTAGAGCTACCGTGTAATCCAGCAACCCCACCACTAAATATTTATGTGAAAGAAACAAAATCACTATCTTGAAAAAAATATCTGCACCCTCGTGTTCATTGCAACATTATCTATAATAGCCAAGACATGGTAACAACCTAAGTTTCCAAAAATGGATCAATGAATCAAGGTGTAAATATATATGTGTGTATCTATGTATATGTGCATACACACACACACACACACACACACACACACACAAATACACACACATATAAAAGAATATTATTCAACCACAAAGAAGGTAATCCTGCTATTTGTGATAACATGGATAGAACTTGAAGGCATTGTGCTAAGTAGAAGTAGGCAGACAGAGAAAGACAAATGCTATATGATCCCATTCATATATTAAATCTTATTTCTTTTTATTTATTATTATTATTATTTTACTCATGGATAGAGAGAACACTTTTGTGGTTGCCAGAGGTGGGGATGGGGCAAGGCAAAATGGGTAGAGGTAGTCAAAGGGTGTAAACTTTCAGTTATAAAATAAATAAGTCCTAGGGATGTAATGTGCAGCAATACAGCAGGTCCCAGAATAATGATATTTCATTCAATTTTACATGCTTGCAAAGTTGATAATATGCCATAAGAATTTAACTCTTGCTTACATAAATTAGCTTATGGTAAGACTGGGTTCAGGGATTCTGGGACAGCTCAACAGGTTAAGTGCTAGCTTTGTAGCCCTGGGGTCCAAGGATCAAATCCAGGCCCCAAATGTTGTGGACTAATATGCTGGACTGGGGTGTGGCCCCAGTTCACTTCTCACTGACACAATCTTCCCATGTGGGAGGCCCCTGTTTAGGTCCACAACTTGTCAGAGCTTGCTTTCCATGCAGGATGCCACTGCCCTGTTCCTGCCCTGCAAGGCCCCCTACACACCTATGTGGAACAAAACTACATCAAAAACTGATGACATACAACTATGGAGACTTCTCTGGGCCCTCCCCCTTCTCTCTGTCTCTCTCTGTCTCTGTCTCTATCTTTCTGAGTCAAAAATAATAAAATAAATCTTTAAAAAAAGATTGGTTTCATGTGTAATTTCACAGAACCTATTGACTATGTTAAGTGAAGATTTATTATACTATATTGTATATTTAAAAGCTGTTAAGAGAGTAGATCTTAAAAGTTCTTATCACCAAAAAAAAAAAAAATTAGAGGAAGCTAGGATGGCTCAGTGGGTTAAGTGTTTGCTTTGCAGCCCTGGGGACCAACTGAGTATCAAATCCTGGCCCCGGCCAGTACAGACCCATATGCTGAACTGGAGTGTTCTTCCCATGCAGAAGGCCCCTGTTCAGTTCCCACCCCTGGATAGGTCCCTGGTTCAGACCCTGGATCAAGGGGGTGTGTCTCCCATGTGGGAAGCCTCCAGCCCAGCTCTCCCCTTATGTGGCTCCCACCCACTTGTGTGGAATAAAACCTATCAAAAACTGATGACACACAACTATGGAGACTGCTCTAGGCCCTCCCCCTTCTCTCTGTCTCTTGTATCTCTCTGTCTCTGTCTCTCTGTGAAAAACAATAAAGCTTTAAAAGAAAGAAAAAGAAACAAATTAGTAATTATGTGTGGTAATGGATGATAACTAAAATTGTAATTGTATCTTAATGTATACATATATCAAATCATTATCTTGTATACATAAAGCTAGTACAATATTATACATCAATTATATCTCAATAAAAGCTATAAAAAGAGGTGCCCTGGGACAAACCAAAAAGATTCTTCTATTCTTCGGTTTTGTAAAGCATGTGTGTGTGTTGCCATGCAAAAAAATAAAAATAAATAAAAAATAAAAATAAATAAATAAAAGTAGAATTGTGGTAATTTCTTTAAAGATAAATATTTCTTCTGATCATATTGAATTAATGCCACACTGAATTCTTCCAGGAATTTTCAGTAGACGAAATAACTTTTTGTTAAAATATTAAGTTACAGTATAAGCTTCTTAAAGTTATTTGACATGTCAACTAAACTCCAGATAAACTTTTATTAAAAATGTACAAATTAAACGTATGTAATGACAGTATAAAAAAGTACAATCAAGGTAACACACATCATGGCTATCATCTGTTCAACAGCAATTATAAATTACAGAAATTATAAAATGCATCCCAAAATCATATGTGATTTTCTGAATCCATAAACATGATCAGATTTACCCAAGTTCTAAGTCAAATTATGAGGAAGTGAAAAGCATAGAAATTAAAGGGGAGTCAAGTACAGAAATTGCAAAGGAAAAAATCAATTGTTAACACACAGAAAATATTAGTACCTATTTACATGTTTATAAAAACCCAGAATATATTTTCAATATTAAACTATGGGATGTTTATAATGTATACCTCACCAGAGAAACAGGAGAGCCCCGTTTATTTAAAAAAAATTATAAGCATCAATTTTATAGATTTTCTTTTGTAAAATCAGCAATTTATAGGGGAAGCTGGAATGGCTCAGTGGGTTGAGCGCTCACTTTGCAGCCCCAGGGGCCTTAGGATCGAATCTTGGCCCAGGCCCATGTGAACCCATATGCTGAGCTGGGGTGTGTCCCCAGTTCAGTTCTTGCTGGGTCTATGCAAGAGGCTCCCGGCCTAATTCCTGCCCTGTGCAACCTTGCACTCACCTGTGGAGTGAAACTATATTGAAAGCTAATGCTGTCAACTATGCAGACTGCTCTAGACCCTACCCCTTCTCTCTGTCTCTGTCTGTCTCACTCTCTGTCAAAAAAGAATAAAAATAAATCTTTTTTAAAAAATCAGTAATTTATTTCTGTGAAATTTGGTTGAAAGACTGCATTTTAAAGCATAAATGGGATGAATAATTGTTAATATGTATAGTTTTAAAAAATAATTTATGTCTTTTATTTTATTTTATTTTATTGTTAAATTTATCAGGGTGATATTGATTGGTAACAATTAGACAGTTTCTAGATGTACAAGTCCACATCACATTACCTATGCATCGCATTATGTGCTCACCACCCAGAATCAGCTCCCCTTCCATTACCTTATGTCCGGTGTCCACTCCCACCTCCCCACCCCAACTCTCCCTCTCCCTTCTTCCCCTTTTCTCAGGTAACCACCAAACTATTGAGTGTGTCCATAATGCTGGTGCCTTCTCCCACCCCCTCTCCCACTCTTCCTCCCCACTCCTCCCCTTCCCTCAGGCAATCACCAACCCATTGAGTGTGTCCATAGGTCTCTGTGTCTTGGTTACTTTCAGTTTTATATTCCACCTATAAGTGAAGTCATATGTTTCTTGATTCTTTCAGTCTGACTTATTTCACTTAACAAGATGGTCTCTAGGTCCATCCATGTTGTCACAAATGTCTGTATTTCATCTTTTCTTATCGCTGAGTAGTATTCCATTGTGTAAATGTACCACATCTTCTTTATCCAGTC
>PVKE010042368.1:0-13781 GCA_004027555.1 Craseonycteris thonglongyai
TTAGAATTGGCTATTTTAGTTTTCTTTCTGTGGCAAGACTGTCATGGAGCCTGGATATTTCAGGCTCATATGCATCCATGACCAGTGTCCCGCTGTGGTCAAAAAACTTAGCAATGGACTTGGTGAACTCAGCTTCCCGCTGCTGCTTTGTTCTCCCACTGATGAAGGTCAGCTTCAGAGTGTATTTGTCATCAAACCTAAGCAAAGATAATAAATCAAAAACCAAACACAGAGATTCAACCAGTAACAATAGAGCACCAAGTCTTTTCAAAGAACACTGAGATGCCTACACACAGATTTAGCCTTCCAAAAACAAAAAACAAACTAGGGCTCCTAACTGCCTTCAAGATACAAGTTCTAATTTGTACATGTTGCCATGTCTTCTCTGATTTAATAACTGCATACCTCCTTTACATTGTCATGGACTGTTAAACCATATGAACCATCTTCTCTCACCTCTGGACTTTTACACTTGTTATGCTAGCAAGGACTTCCTAGTAGACACTTCTCTCTAATCTCAACTGACTAGTTCCTATTTGTTAACTCTATACTTGGACATAAACTTCTCCGGGGAAGACTTTCCAAACATTCCCAAATTGAGTCAGATTTTTGTCTCTCCTTTGTCTTCCATAGCATCATCAATCAATACTCATATGCTGAGTGCCTATCATATGCCAGGTCTAATGACAGGTTTGATGCTATCAATGAAATTACCTATTAAAATGTTTATTTATTTGTGTTCTTCACTGGACTCAAGAGATTCTAGAGGGCAAGGATTTTTCTCATTTTTTATTCTTAGCTTAACACACAGTAGGCAATCTAATTTTTATGACTAAATAAAGAACTCCAGCTTTCACAGATGTTTCCCAATTCCAGCTCATTCCTTATACTCTATAGCTAATCTAATTCCAGTTTCTACCCTGATCCCAGGCAAGGAATATCTCTTACTACATAAACTCCAGAGGTACCTTACCTACATTTTACTTTACTATTTCCAACCATTCAAAGGGTTTATAACTCAACCTTTGGCAGGCCGACAATTCTCCCACAATCTCCACCTGTTTCTGCCTCCATTTAATTAGGATATATTCGGTGCAATGTCAGGCTGGTACTACCTTTAGAGCAACAGTGTCCAACCTTTTGGCTTCCCTGGGCCACATTAGAAGAATTGTCTTGGGCCACACATAAAACACACTAACACTAATGATAACTGATGAACTTAAAAAAAAAAAGTCACAAAAAAATCTCATATTGTTTTAAGAATTTGTGTTGGGCTGCATTCAAAGCCAGCCTGGGCTACAGGATGGACATGCTTGCTTTGAGGAAGCAGTTGCTTGAGTTTGTTTCTGCATATTTAAAATAGGAAACCTACCACTTACTTTCCAGGATCCCTCATGGTTAAAACGGTGCCTATCATTAACCAGTGCTGAAAATAAAATTATAGCTCAATAAATGTCATGCAGACAATTACTTCCAACTGGGAAAATAAGAATAAAAGTTCTAGAACTATAATATTTTCAACACCTCAAAAAATTTTCTCAAGCTCTGACCAACTGCTGCTAACTGATACCATAGTAATATTTGAACTTTTGGACCCAGTTCTATGGCTTTGATGGCAGACATGATCTGATGAGTTGGGATCTGATGCATTTTAGAAACAGTTACCTATTAACTCAATAAATATTTTATTCAGCCCCAACTATACATGTTAGGAAGTTTTAGATACTAAGGATATACAGCAGTGAACACAATTGACAAATCTCTGCCTTTTGGGACTATGTGTGTGTGTGAAGGAAACCAACAATAAAAAAACAACAACAACAATGTTTTTTAAGTATGGTAGATAGAAAAGGCTTCACTAAGTCGATGTTTGAGCAGAGCCCTAAAGGTGAGGGAACAAGCTCCCTGGAGAAAAAATAGTCTAGGTAGAGGAAATAGCAAATGCAAAGGTCCTGAGGCAAGAATATGCCTGGAATGTGTGAGGAACAAAGAAGAGGCTAATGAGAGCATAATGGAGTGGGAAAGGTCTAAAAGCCACAGGACATGAGGAATGTGTTTGCATGTGTGTAGGGTGCACAGAATAAATAAGTATGGATTTCTAAGCTATGCTTAAAAAATCTTTTTAGCTTTTTTCTCTGAGTGAGGGTTTTGAGCAGAGGATTGAGTTGATCTGCCTTATGTTTAGAGGATCACTGTGCCTACTGTACTGGGAATAGACTGTGGGCAAGGAGAGCAGCAGCAGAGGTCCATGAAGACACTACAGTAACCTTATTGAGAGGTGATGGTAGCAGTGGAGATGGTAAGAGGTCAGACAATCTATTTAAAAGGCTGAGCTGACAGATCTGCTGACACACTGTTGGAAGGACTGAGAGAGAGGAATTAAAATAATTCCAGAGTTCTGGTCTGAGTAATGAGAAGGATGGAGTTGCCATTTATTGAGATGGAAAAACTGGAAGAAATGCAGGTTTAAATGAGGAAAACAGAGTTAGGTTTTGGATGTGTTAATATTGAGATGTTGATTAAGATTCAATGTTAAACAGAAAGCTGGACTATATTGAGGTTCAGAGTAGAGGTATAAGATAAAAACACAGATTACAGATCTTCATATAGATGGTATTTAAAGTCTTGAAAGTCTAGATAAGAATACACCTAATGAGTGAATATAGATAGCAAAGAGGTGCTAGGAACAAGCACTAGTGGCATTTCAAAATTAGAGAAAGGAGATAAGGAAGAATCTCAAAGAAGAACAAGGAACAGATACTGAGGTAAGAAGAAAATTAAAAGATTATGGTATCTTAGAAGCCTAGTTATAAAAAAAAAATGTAATAAGGAGAGAGTGATCCACTGTTTCAAATGCTGCTAATAGGTCAAGTCTAATGAGGAAAGAGAAGTGAAGATAAGAGCTGATCCAAGAGATAATGGAAGAAGAAGAAAAGGGTAGCAGAGAAATGGGAAGACTGTAAGAACAGGGGAAAGAAAACTGTTTTAGTTGGAAGAAATTACAGCATGCTTGTATGCCAGAAAGAATAATCTAGCAGACAGGAAACATTGAATAAATGAGAAGGGATAAGAATCTAGTGGACAAATAAATTTAGAAAGAAGGCAGAACATGATGGACATTCTAAGTAATGATATGAGAGTACTGATTGCTTCTATCTTCTCAGCAATAGAAGTTGAGAGTAAAGGTAGGGAAAGAGGAGAGGAGGAGGTTTGAGGATAGAGGAAAAGATATGAAAGATTCTCTAGGGATGCCGGCATAGCTTAGCAGGTAGAGTGCTTGCCTTGCAACCCCGAGGTTCAGGGATCAAATCCCAGCCCCCAGCCCATGCAAACCCATATGCTGAACTGTGGTGCAGCTGGCAAACGCCAGGATGGCACAGAGGTGAAGGTTCTCGCCTCCCATGCGGGAGGCCGCAGTTCAGTTCCCGCCCTGTGCAACCCCACATCCACCTGTGTGGAATGAAACCAGACAAATCTAATGATGTACAACTATGGATACTGCTCTGGGCCTTCCACCCTTCTCTCTGTCTCTCCTCCTCCTCTCAAACAATAAAATAAAACCTAAAAAAAAAAAAGATTTTCTAGAACAGCGAGAGAGTAACTGGACTACAGAAATGCCATAAAATCTAAGCTGGGTACAGGAGGAAGCAAGAGGAAGGACAGTGAAAAGGTGGTAGGTCCAATGAATTATCAATGCTAATGGAACTCAAGAACTGTTAGGACAAGAGATCCTGGAGGAGAAAAACTAGGAAAATAGGAAGCAATGGTCACAGAGTGAAATTATCAGTAATAGCGAGGTCTAGGCTATGTCTATGGAAATAAGTGTTTAAGACGTGGTAGAAAACAGATAATTCAGAAAAGAGAAGTAAAACTAAGAGGCCAGAGTACTAGAAAATCATCAACTTAGACACTGACTCACCAAGACTTCTAAAAAGAACTGTTAGAGAGAGTGCCAATGAACCAGGAGCTTTTGTCAAGGAAAGAGAAGTGAGTCTGTATTTAACTGCAATCAGAAGAAATAAAGGTGAAGTATTTCCTCTCCACAGGCACCAACAATATGGCAGTTGGTAAAAATCAGAAGGGAATGTAGAAAAATCAAAACCCTTGTACACTACAAGTAGGACTGTAAAATGGTGCAGCTGTTTTGGAAAACAGTCTGGCAGTTCCTCAAGCAATTTAAAGAGTCACCACATTACTCAGCAATTCCTCTCCTAGGTAATTACCTGAGAAGGAAAAACATGTCCACACAAAAACTTGTACACAAATGTTTACAGTAGCATTATTCATAATAGTCAAAAGGTAGGAACAAATCAAATGGCCATCAACTAATGAATGAAGCAAAATGTGGTATATGTATGCAGTGTAACATTATGTGGTATACAAAGGAATGAAATATTCATATTAATACATGTCATACCACAGATGAACCTTGAAAACATTACACTAAGCGAAATAAGCCCGTCACAAAAGATCACACATTATATGATTCCATTTTTAAGAAATATCTAGAACGGAAAAATCTAAACAGAAAGTAGATTGCTGGTTCCTTAAGGTTGTGGGGAATGGGGGGATAGGGAGATGATAGTGAACATGTACAGGTTTTCTTTTTGAGGTGATGAAAATATTCTAAAGATGACTGTGATGATGGTTGCATATACACTAGAAGCCACTGAAATGTGTACACTTTAAATGGGTAAAGTACATGGCATGTGAATTACATTTCAATAAAGCTGCTTAAAAAATACAAGTCAGAATGTAAATAATAACAGCAAGATGTTTTAAGGGTCTAGACTTCAGCAATTCTGCTTCACTGGCCTGGCACAGGGTAGTAGATTTAGGATGGCAGAGGCCAAAAGGGCAGCTGGGAGCCCTGCCAGAAGAAAGTTGCATAATCAGAATTAAGTTCTACTCCTCCTCACAGACATCTCCACAAGTTGGTAATAAGGATTTTGGGCACTGTTGCTATACTTACAGTCATATATGTGAACCACTGTACTTATAATTTGAGAGCTCACTATATGCTAGGAACTATACAATGCATTTTTAGGATTGTGATTAAGAGCATGAATTCTGGGCTCAGGCATGGCCTGGAATACCCTGCCAGAATTCACTTTGTAGATGTAGCCCCTGGAATAAACTCTTAGGCCTCTGTTCTGATTTATAAAATGAATTGTTCTAAGGTATATGTGAGATAATGCACTTGGCACAATAACCACTATATTAACAACAGAAATTTGCTATTATTATAACTAGTATATCTTCCCAATAATTCTACAAGTCATTTTTGACCCTGCTAAATCAAGCTCAGTTTAAATGATATACTAAGTCACACAGCTAGAAAGAGGTGTGCTGGAATACGAACCCTGTTCTGGATAGCTAGAAAGGCCTTAGGTATCAGCTGTATGAAGTTATACCTACTGCTGGTCAGATAGTGCTCCTCTGAGTTGCCCAGTATACTGCTTCAGAGGTTCCTGATTGCAGAGTGCAGCCAGGATCATAGAAATAGAAGCAAATGGGGTTCTTCAAAAATAACTGACTTCACACCTTAGGCCTTCTGCACTCTAACTGACTCAGGCTGATTAGTCATAAGAAAAAGAATCATTCTTCATTCTTTCACCAAAGTACTTTGTCTCAGTTTATCCTCAGAGCACATCTGTGATAATGCAATCTCAGAACTGCAATGCTGGGAAAAACTTTATAGACCATTCAAACCTTTCTTTATGACTAGCATTATGATCAGCATAGAGTAAGCATACAATAGTCTGTCATTGACTCAACACCATCCAGGGAAAATCCAACACCGGGACTTAAGAATCTGTGAGGTGGGGAAGCCAGGAGGGCTCAGCGGGTTAAGCACCCACTTTGCAGCCCTAGGGACCAAAGATCGAATCCCAGTCCTGGCCCACGTGAACCCATATGCTGAATTGGGTGAGGCATGCTTCCCATGCAGGAGTCCCATAGTTCAGTTCTCGCCAGGGCAGGCTTCCCATGTGGAAAGCCCCAGTTTGGTCTCCAGCTCATGAGGGCATGCCTCCCAGGTGGGAGGCCTCCAGCCCGGTTACAACCCTGTGCAGCCCCTGCCCACTCATGTGTAACGAAACCACTTCGAAAACTGATTACATACAACTATGGAGACTGCTGTGGGCCCTCCCACTTCTCTGTCTCTGTCAATAATAAAATAAAACTTAAAAGAATCTGTGAGGATAGTCATACCTTTTGAGACTAGAAGACAGCTGCCAAATATCATCCGGATCCATCCCTGAAGGATCTTTCCTGTGGGCCACGAGAAAGATGCTCTTCTCCTTATATGAGGTATAAATGGTCAGGATCCCCATCATCACAAAATAGGTTCAAATAAAGTTAAGGGGAAAATACACAAACATACACACAAGAAAAAAAACACAAACTGACAAGCAAGGGCTACAAAAATTACTGAAGAAGAGTTTTGTCTTACTACAAAAATACTACAAATTTAGTTATTTCATTTTCACCCTATGTTTATGTACCAAGAGAAACAAGGCTCTCTCTGGTTAGTTCTCCAAAGAACACCTCAAAAGCAAAGACGGGAAAAAGGTACAATGCATAAACCAGCTCTCACCTTTTCTGTTCAAGGATAACATGTATAAGAACCTCTTACCTAGTTTATCAAGACTTGTGCTTATTTGTCTATAAAATACAAAACTAATAATCACAGTGGACTTGACCACACTCAACCAATTTTAAGGATCATTAAAAGAAAAGTGAGTTCAAATTAGTTTATTATAAGAATAATTACTTCCTATATACCTGTAGGGTATTATATTGTTTTGGTTTTTTTTTAAGATTTATTTTTATTGTTTTTGACACAGAGAGATAGAGAGATACAGAGACAGAGATAGAGAGAAGGGGGAGGGCCCAGAACAGTCTCCATAGTTGCACATCATTGGTTTTTCCACAGTTTCATTCCACAGGTGGGCGCGAGGCTGCACAGGGCAGGAACTGGGCCGCGGTCTCACCCTGTCAAGAACCGAACTGGGGGCACTCCCCAGTTCAGCATATGGGTCCGCACAGGCTGGGGCCTGGATTCGATCCTCGGTCCCTGGAGCTACAAAGCGCTTAACCCACTGAGCCATCCCGGCTTCCCCAATATTCAGTTTTTGACAGTATTTACTACCATATTTGAGAACCTACTATGTGCCAAAAACTGGCATAAGAGTTTTATATGCATTGTGTAATTTAAATTTTATGAAAGTGAGAGGCAGGAATATATAGTGAAAGAGTATATGGACTTTCAGTGAGGCAGTCCTAGATTTGAATTTTGGCTTTTAACTAGAGTAGCCTTGATTCATCACTTCCTTCCCCAAGGCTTAATCATCAACTATCTAAAATGGGGATAACAATGACTTTTTAGAACTTTCATGAGATTTAGAGATTATACCTATATATCTATCTATAGTGTGTAGCACACAGAAAACATAACAGTAGTCATTACTATTATATATATAAATCTGACATGCTTATAAAATGGCAAGACCATATTTTTGTTTTAAACAAATATAACCAAACAAATGAAATTCCATCAAGGTAGTTCTCTTGGGAGGCCATATCTGCTAATTATGTTGCTCTTAATTCTTCAAACCTCTTTGGCACTCCTTTGGGAACTCTCTCTAGAAACTCTTAACATTCTTTTGAACTGCCTTAACAGTGAAAAAATTCATACCAGATGATTTATAGCTGCCAAGCCTGGGGATTATTTTGGATCAATTTGGATACCATTTTTGATCAGGACCTGCTTTATTAAATGACTTGCTAACTGCCTCTGAAGGAAAATCCCCAAAGTGGAGTTTCTAGAAATATTTCAGGTAGTGGTAACATTGTTAAGAAATGTCAACAACCCACAAACATGATTTGTTTTAAACAACTAGCACAGCAAGGGCACATAGCAGACACTCAAGAATACTATGTGGCTATTTAGAATGAAGGAGAGGGGATTCCGGGATAGCTCAGCAGTTGAGCGCTTGTCTCACAATCACGAGGTACAGAGTTCCAATTCCTGGACCTGGCCCATGCAAACCCATATGCTGAATTGCAGCTCAATTGGTAACCACGGAGATGATAGTGAAGGTTCTTGCTTCCCATGCGGGAAGCCCTCAAGTTTGGTTCCCTTCCAGCGCAGCCCCACATCCACCTGTGTGGAATGAAACCATGTCACAACTAACGATGTACCACTATGGAGACTGCTCTTGGACCCTCTCCCCTTCTCTCTCTCTCTCTCTCTCTCTCTCTCTCTCTATATATATATATATATATATATATGTATATATATACATATATATATATATATACATATATATATACCTTCTCTCAAACAAACAAACAAACAAACAAAAAGAATAAGGAAGAACTATATATACTAATATGGAAAGACATCCAACATATTTAAGAAAATTGCAATATGTACAAAATGACTTGGGGAGGAGTAGGAACCACAAAACTGTTACTATGACCATGTATTACTTTTATAATAATAAAAATTATATAATAAAAGTCCTATGTAGTTTACTTTTTGCAAAATAATCTGGGTAGATAACAAATATGAGTCTGCATTTACCATAAAAATAACAGTGAAAAGAAAAACATTTCAGGGGAAGTGGGGAAGGCCAAGTGGGTTAAGTGCTCGATTTGCAGCCCTAGGGACCATGGATTGAATCCCAGCCCCAGCCTGTGCAGACCCATATGCTGAACTGGGGTGTGCTTCCCATTCGGGAGGCCTCCAGTTCAGTTCTCACCCCCTGGTTCAGCCCTTGGCTTGAGGGGCCATGCCTCCCATGCGGGAGGCCCCAGCCCATTTCCTACCCCACACAGCCCCTGAAAGCTGATGACGTACAACTATGGAGACTACTCTGAGCCCTCCCCTTCTCTGTGTCTCTGTGTCTCTGTCAAAAACAGTAAGATAAATCTTAAAAAAAAATAAAAACATTTCAGAGTCAATTACTTACTAAACACATTATATTGCAGAATATCTCATTTAATCTTTATGATAATTGACTGTGAATTAATTACCCATATTTATAAATGAGTAGCAAACATTCTCAAAAAAGTTAAGCTCTTATTAGCACAAGATCATAAAACAGAAAGGGGTGGATTTCAAACTCAGGTTCTCTAGCTCCAGAATAGGTTATTTCCACTGTTATACAAGTCACACCTATGCCTCATGCTCACTAACTCCCAGTAAGTCCCTCAGCTTCAAGAAAACCTATCTGAATCTCCAAAATCTGATCCTTTCCTAATATCCTGGAATGAATGACTTGAAGAAACCTGGTCTAATGGAAGAAGTTCTAGACTAGAAATAAAAAGAGATGGGTTGCCACAATTACTGTTTTACTACCATGTGTGCATACTTGGATTATAATAACCTCTACATTATTAACTAAATAGAATTAGATAACTATAATAATAAATCTAAAATATCAATGATAGTTACTACATAAATTATGGATAGCCATAGATGATGATATTAAATTCTAACATTAGCAAGCCCCAAGATCAAAGTTTGTTTTTTATATGAAGCAAGGAGGAGTATCAGTAGAGGTTTTAAAACAGTCAGTAAAAAACAAACTTGAGCATAGAGAAAGGATATGATATGACGCACAAAGCCAAAACAGGTTTGGACTCTGGAAAGGGGTGCATGTAATCCCAAATCAAAGCCACTATGGCAAAGAAACAGGAGATGGTACAGATGGTGAGGCGACCGTCAATTAGACCAAAATTCTCCACATACTTGTACTTTTCCAGAAGTACCTAGTGAGAACAAGGAATCAAGCTAGCAGAAATGCTTCCTTCCTAGAAATTGCTTTTATTCTTAACTTATACTATATTAATATTAAGAAACATATATATTGCAATGTACGTAGGTCTCTCCAATCACAATTTTATCACTACAAGCAAAAAAAGACTTGGCTGTTTACAATGGATCCCAAAGAAAAAGTTCATCAGATTCTCATATATTAAAAAAAAAAAAAAATCCTTAAACTTTTCCTTAAGATGAAGCTAAATGGAGAGCTGACCAATCATGGATGAATGTCTTATAGTCTCTTGGCTCCAAGACGTAAGTTCCCAAGCAATGGTGCCCATACCCGGGGGGTGTTGGGCCATTCAGGGGTACTCAAAAAATAATCAGTAACAGTATTTAACTGTTACGCATATTGTAAAATTAAATCTGTGCTTTGTACTTTTAGTGTAGTAATTTTTCTTTTTTAACTTATTATCTCATTTCCACCATCTTACATTAAGATTGCCACTGAACAAATGTGTATTTAAAAACAACTGTTTTAAAAGTAAGGGGTTCGAATTATAAAATGGGTTTAAAAGTAGTACACAAGTGGAAAAAGGTGGGGAACCACTGCTCTAAGCTAATTAACCTCAAAAACAACAGTTTACCAGCTTTCGGGATTTCAAACATTAGAGAATTTAAAGAGGGGTTTGAGGTAGCTAACATTTATATTTTAACACATGTTCCCCTACATACATTGTAAGGAGTTTAGAAAGTGCTTTCTGGCTCAATTCCTAACACTGAAAACTACAGAATTTCCAAGTCACAGAAGAAAAAGATCCTGCAGATAGGCCATCAGCTGTACACATGCTAACAGACCCCCCACCTCAAGAAAGTACCTTTTTGGCAGAATCATCCAAAGAATTTTTCACAGCTGATCCATCCCATTTGTCAATTTTTACAGGCTTATCATCAATCTTCCACTGTAAAACAAATAGAAGAGTTGTGCATCAAGAGACATGGTATCTTACTAAAAGTAAAACGAACTACTTCCTTAAGAGAATCCTTAAGTATAGGTAACATTTACCTTCTGATGTTGGGACATACTCACAAGGATGTGCAACTATCTCCACTATCTAACTCCAGAATACTTTCAACACCCCAAAAAGAAACCCTGTACCCATAAGCAATCACTCTCTTCCCCACAACCCTCCAGCCTTGGCAACCAGTAATCTACTTTCTGTCTGCATGGATTTGCCTATTTTGGACATTTCATACACTAAATGGAATCATATAAGATACAGCCTTTGTGACTGACTTCTCTCACTTAGCATGTTTTCAAGGTTCATTCATATTATAATATGTATCAGTACCTCATTACTTTTTATGGCTAAATATTCCAGTGCATGAACATACCACCATATATTATCCACACATAGGGCAATGGATACTTGTGTTGCTTTTACCTTCTAGCTATTGTGAATAATTTTGCTACTATCATCTACATACAAGTTTTTGTGCAGATATACATTTTTCAATTCTCCTAGGTTTATACTTAGAAATGGAATATGCTGAGTCATATGGTAACTGTTTAACCTTCTGAGGAACTGATAAAACTGTTTTCCAAAGTGGCTGGTTGCATTACTTTACATTTCCACCAGCAATGTAGAGTGTTCCAATTTTTCAACATTCTCACCAACACTGGTTATTTTTTATTATAGCCATACTAGTAGGTGTGAAGAGGTATCTTATTGTAGTTCTGATTTACATTTCTCTAATGACTAATGATGTTGAGCATTTTTTCATGTGATTATTGGCCATCTATATGTCTTCTATGGAGAAATGTCTGTTCAAATCCTTTATTCTTTTAAAAATTGGGCTATCTTTTTGTTTTTTTGTGCTATAAGATTCTTTATATAGTTTAGGTACTAGACCCTTATTAGATCTATGATTCAAAAATATATTCTCTTATTCTGTAGGTTGTCTTTTCACTTTGATGTACTTTAACACAAAAATTTTTAATTTTGATAAAGTCAGAAATACTGAATTTTGGGGGAAGCCGGATGGCTCAGTGGGTTAAGCGCTTGCTTTACAGCCCTGGGGACCAAAGACAAATTCCGGCCCTGGCTTGTGCGGACCAATATGTTGAACTGGGGTGTGCTTCCCATGCAGGAGGCCCCCAGTTCGGTTTTTGTCCCCCAGTTTGGCCCCTAGCTCGAGGGGACATGCTTTCCATGTGGGAGGCCCCCAGCCCAGTTCCCGTCCTACAAGGACCCCGCCCACCTGTGTGAAACAAAATCATGTCAAGAACTGATGACGTACAACTGTGGAGACTGCTCTGGGTCCTCCCCATTCTCTCTGTCTCTCTCTGTCTGTCAAAAACAATGAAATAAATCTTAAAAAAAAAAAAAGGGAATACTGAATTTTGAAATGCTATTAAAGTTTCATTTGCAAAACAATGTTAAAAGCCAGCACCAGACATCCAAGATGGCAGAGTAGATAAATACTGCCTGGTTCATTCCGTGAACACATTAAAATTACAGCTAAATTATAGAACAATCAACCTAGAGTACCATCTGAAGTCTAGCTGAACAGAAGTTTTATAACTAAGGATACAAAGAAGAGGCCACATTGAGACAGGCTGGAGGGGAGGAGATGCGAAACAGGCTAGCCCCAAACCTTCGTGCAGAGGTTGAGAATCAAGAGGGATATCTTGGCCATGGAGGTTCCTCCTGAAGGAGTGAGGGACCCCAGCCCCACATATACCAGGCTCCCCAGTTTAGAGTACTGGTGTTGGGAAGAGGAGCCCCACAACACCTGGCTAAGAAAAACAGTGGGGATTCCAACTACCCAGGTGGGACCAACGGCTGCAGGAAACCCAGACATCCTCTTAAAGTAGCGGCACACAGACTCAGTCACCTGTGGGAACTCATGCTAGGATCCAACAGAGGGACAAGACTCAGGTGGTGTTGGAAGCACAGAGTGGGGGAAGACTGAGGTGCATGGCTTTGGGGTCTCAGATGAGTTCCAGAAATCTGTACATTTTAACTAGAACCTCAAGAGAATCTGATGAAGATAGTCTCCATATCTTGTTACAAAAAATATTTATATAAGAAAGCAGAATAACCAGCTAGTTAGTAGTAACTATATGTATTTTGTTGAGTACTTATTATGTGTCAGACACTACCTTTTAAATACTATTGATTATTCCCACTTTATAGATGAGGAAACTGAGATACAAAGAGATTTATTTACTTACCCAAGAACATACACCTGATAAGTGGCAGAGACTGGATTCAAAGCCAAACAGATGACCTGGCTCTAGATCCTGTGTTCTCAACCACTAAGATATAAAAGCCAGACTTTAAGATTAACCTGGCACTCTTTGCAGATGACACGATCCTCTATATAGAAAACTCTAAAGACTCTATCAGAAATCTATTACAAATAATAAACAAATACAGTAAAGTCGCAGGATACAAAATCAATGTCCCAAAATCAACTGCATTTTTGTATGCCAAAAAGGAAACTTCAGAAAGAGATGAGAAGAGCCATTCCCTTTGCCATTGCAAACAAAAAAATGAAATACCTAGGAATAAATCTAACAAAGAACATGAAGGACTTACACACTGAAAACTATAAGACACTCTTAAAAGAAATTAAAGAGGTCACAAAGAAATGGAAAGACATTCCATGTTCATGGATTGGAAGAATCAACATAGTTAAAATGGCCATACTCCCTAAAGCAATATACAAATTCAATGCCATTCCCATCAAAATCCCACAGTCATTCTTTCAAGAAATAGATAAAAAAATCATCAAATTTGTATGGAACCACAAAAGACCATGAATCGCAAAAGCTATCCTAAGAAAAAAGGATAAAGCCGGGGCATCTCACTGCCTGACTTTTATCTGTACTACAAAGCCTCAGTAATCAAAACAGCTTGGTACTGGCAGAAAAACAGACCCACGGACCAATGGAACAGAACTGAAAACCCAGAAATAAACCCACAAATTTATGGACAGATTA
>PVKE010042369.1:0-13778 GCA_004027555.1 Craseonycteris thonglongyai
CTCCCCCCCCCCACCCCCCTGTCCCCCAGGCTAGCCCTTCTAGCTGTTTGGACAAACTCCCACAGCTTCTGTCCTATTCAGCAGCATTCTCTTCCTAACGGTCCCAAGAAATATAAAAATAAGTCCTTGGTAACATGCATGTTAGAAAATGCTTTACTATTTGGCAGAGAGACACCACTTAACTGTGGTTAGGTGACTGAAACTGCTGTGGGCAGTCATCCTTCTGAAGAACAGTTGGTAACAAGATGGAACCTCTAACTGTGATTCTATTTATGTGGAAAATCAGAGTTGACTTAAGTCACTGTGTCTTGAAATGATTATTTTATAGGAACAAACCATTGTACTAATTTCCTAATAGAACTAGATATAGAAAATCCTAAGGACTCCACTAAATACAATTAAAACTAATTAAGTTTAGAAGTATATTAGTGTCCTAGGGCTGCAAGAGCCAAGAGGTACAAACCAGGTGTCATAAATCAACAAGCATTGACTGTCTCATGGTTCTGGAGGCCAGAAGTCTGAAATCAAGGTGTCAGCATGGCCATTCTCCCTCTGAAATCTATAGAAGAGAATCCTTCTTTCCTCTGCCTCATGTCACATGGTGGCCACCAATCCTTAGCATTCCTTGGCTCGCAGTTATGTCATTACAATCTCTGCCTCTGTAACCACACAGAATTTTCCCTGTGTATCTATGTCCAAATTTCCCTCTTCTTGTAAGGGAAATTATCAGAAAAGAGAAATTCATATTAGGACCTATCCTAATGGCTTTATTTTGATTATATCAGCAAAGACCCTGTTTCTGAATAAAGTCACAATCACAAGTAGCAGGGATTAGGACTTCAATTTATCTTTTAGGGGAATATAATTCAACCCATAACACCCATCCTATTGGAAAAGTGACTGTATTTGAAATGAACCCATATTTTATTCTACTTAAGAATTATAATTCATTTCATTAGTGTTTTTCTGTAATCATTACCCCTCAGATCTCCAAAATAAAGTTCGCAGATACTTTTAAGTTTCAGAGAGAGACTGTCCATTTGACCTGTAACTCACACCTTTCTTATAACCTCAAGAGTTTTAGCCCTTTACATCTCCTCTGATATTAGAATAGAAATAAGAAACATAGGATATTCATGAACACATATGAAACACTCCTTTCACTTTCATTTTTCTCCTTTCATTCCTCCTTCTTCCCTGCAACTTACATACATCTTAAAATCATATGCAACAATACAGCAAGCAATTAAGATTTGGCAATAAGTTCTTGAACACACACTCTTTTTTTGCATCTCCCCCTCCAAAGAGTTGACAGCAAAAAGGTTGGTTCTATAACTATAAATTCACAAAGACACCAAAATGAAAAGAAAGTCACACGACCTGTGCTCACCTCCCTAGTTTGCCAGTTACCGGTACTAGCTGGGGGGCCTTGGGTTAATTGTTTCTCCTCAAAAGTCAACAGGACTACGGTGAAAACAACATAAATTCATAGCTCATTAGTTACATAGTTCTTTGTGTACTGCCAGGCAACCAAATCAAGATTTTTTTCACTACAATTAACCAAATTAAGAAGCTCTATTTGTTTTAGGATGAGAAAACCGAACTTGCATTGTACTTCCATTTGATCTACAGGTTTGAAGCTTCAGCTTGACACCAAAATAGTCTTTTATATCTAAGGTTAAATGATTTTTAGGTTATTCAAGGTAAATTTTCCCCTATAAAATATAGATGCAACATTTTTCCAGAACAGAAAGATATTTTCCCCTCTAATATAGTGAATCACAGAACTTGAAGAACACTTATCCTTAAAATTTTTATGTAAAAATACAGAATTAAAACATTTCTTTAGAGCAAGTGCTGCAAATTTTGTTGTCCATGCCTCTAATTTCTAATACACTTACTGTCTGAACTGCAGACTCTCTGCTCCCATATTCATGTCATTGCCTTTCTGTGTGACTCTTCCAAATTCTTTTGTCCCAACCCTTCTCTTTATGTCTTTCTTTATTGTTACATAGGTGACATCACTCCCATATTATCTCTTTTAACTGATCACATTATAGAAGTTACTTTATTATTTTCATATCATTGTTTAATTGCGTGATCTTCCACTTGACTCCTCACTCTCTGCCAATCATCGGCCAATGACCCTAAAATAAGGTTCTTTATGCTAAGTGTAGACAAATGCTTCCAAAAAATATCCTGAAAAACAAATATCTTCAGTATTTGCCTACTGTGTTGCATAGACTGAATGTGAGTGACCTTTTGTTAAAATCTGGTTTTTGCATACTTAGGTATAATGTAAAGTTTAAAGGATCTGTAGATATTTTACAGATTTCAAGAATTAAACTTTGTTTTAAATATATATATATATATTTTTATTTTATTTTTGACAGAGAGAGAGAGAGAGAGAGAGAGAGAGAGAGAGAGATGCAGAGAGAGAGAGAGAGAGAGAGAGAGAGAGAGAGAGAGAGAGAACTGAACTGGGGGAACTCCCCAGCTCAGCACATGGGTCCGCATGGGCCGGGGCTGGGATTCGATCCCCAGTCCCCGGTGCTGCAAAGTGAGCGCCCAACCCACTGAGCCATCCCGGCTTCCCCCTAAACTTTGTTTTAACATGGTAAATCTTAACAAAATGCTGAGAAGTTAAATCTTTTGATAAAATTGCTTCCTTTATGGGTCTTTAAATACTTTATATATATATATATTACCGGTATATAATCAATTCTTAACTGCCTAAGACAGCATCAAATAAAAATGTAATTTAAAACTATGTTAATAATATTTGCTTGTTATATCTAAATTGTGTATGTGTAAAATCTGACTTTGTGCCAGTCCATTACTTTATGGCAGTGTTTCTTAAACTATGTTCAGTGGAATGAGTACAAGTCAAGAAATATTAATAGGTGTTACTATATATTAAATATCCACAAAAGAAATAAGGTCTTATTGCTCTCAAACTTTTAAAATTAAGCAAAACAGTTTACAATCATCACATTTTGCAACACTGTTACTCTCAAATCAGACTACATCCAAACTTGTTAATTATTTTTGGATCACTTCCTGGTTTTCTTAAGAGATGACCCAATTCTACTGAATTATATGGTCATTTCTGACAGTATTTAATTCCTTTGTGTACCCATTTTTGTGGCTGACTTTAACCCCAATGTGTAGCACATTCCTAGAGCTTCTATTGCTGACCTGTGAACGCATTCATTCTTTTAACATTCTGTGGATCTGTATTGTCTCTCTGTTGTTTCAGGCACTCCTCTAGGCACTAGAGATGCAACAATGACAAGCCAGGTACGTGTGGAGTTCTTATGCTAGCATGGGGAGGAACACAATAAGCATATTAAAATAAATCATAAGAAGATAATATATGATACAAAGAAAAAAAAGCAAGGCAGGTGAATTGAGAGTGGGGAGGGGAGAAATTGCAGTAATAAGTAGGGGATTTGGGGTAGGCTTATTGAAATGAGATTTGGGCAGTGACTTAAAGAAGGTGAGAATCGTCTGAGAGGAGGATGTACGCATTGCAGAAAGAATGTTAGGGCAGAAAACACAGAACAAAATCTCCAAGTCAGGATCATTCTTGGCATATTAGAGGACCAGCAAAGAGCCCAGTGTGCTTGGAATAGAGTGATTTAGGGAAAAGAAGGAGATAAAATCAGAACGGTAACAGGGGATCAGATGATGGAAAGTCTTGAGATCATTTGTAAGCACTTTTGCTTTTCTTTGAGTATGAGCCACTTCAGGAATGTGAGCAGAGAAGGGGCATGATCTGACTTCCTTTTCAGAGATCTCTCTGCTGCCATGCTGAGGGTGGACCCTACAAGAGAAGAGTAGAAGCAGTGACCAGGTGAGTAGCTACTTTAGTAAGTCAGGTGGTTCAGACAGGTGGGGATGTCAGCAGCGGAGATGGTAAGAAATGATCAGATTCTGGATGTAATTTGAAGATAGAGGCACAATGACTTCTTGATATGGAGTGTGAAATAACAGAGAGGAAAGGGAGGGATGGATTTTCCATCAACTGCAATGGCACAGGGTACAGAAGTAGCAGCATTAGGTGAAGGGTGGGGAAAAAAGATCAAGAGTTTAGTTTGGGGCATATTAAACTTAAGGTATTGATTAGACATCCAATGAAGATGCTGAGTATGTAGTTGAAGTTCAGGGGACAGAGGTCTGGGTCAAAGTTATATACATTTGGGAGTCAATAGCATGCAGATAGATTTTAAAGCCATAATGATGAATGAGATTACCAAGAGAGTGAATGTAGGTACAAAGGAGAGGGGAGTGGAGTGGAGAGGAAAGGAGGGGAAGAGACGGAGGGGAAGGATTGCACCCTAGATCACTGGAAAGTCAATAGGTTAGGGAGAAGAGGATAAACCAGCAGAGAAGATTGAGGCATGACCTGTATGTCAGGAGAATGCCCAAGAGAATGTAATTTATTATTATTATTTTTTATTGTTTTTGACAGAGAGAGAGAGAGAGAGAGAGAGAGAGAGAGAGGAGAGAGATACAGAGACAGAGAGAGAACTGAACTGGGGGAGCTCCCAGTTCAGCACATGGGTCCGCACGGTCCAGGGCCGGGATTCAATCCCCGGTCCCGGGCGCTGCAAAGTGAGCGCTTAACCCACTGAGCCAGCTTGGCTTCCCCAAGAGAATGTAATTTTATTGGGAATTAACAAGAAGAGTATCGGGTAGGTGCCTGTCACTCAGGATCCAGTCAGGAGACTGCATTGAGAGAATTTAATATAAATAATTATTCAATAGAAGTTGTTAACTAGGTAACAGAAAAGGTAAAAAATAACTCTAAGGTATCATGAAGGTAGCAACTGCAAAAAACATCCACCTTCGGGCTGGGGGAACAAAGGAACAAGATTTGAATTGTTACAGGGAGGATGTGCGCCACAGAGCTGAGCCCGGACCCCTGAGAAGCTGCTCCGCTGGTGTTGGTGTTCCTGAGGTCAAAGGAGGGAGCCCCCTGGTTTGGGAAAACTTTTCTTAAAAAAGAGTCTATCTCTCTCTCCCTCTCTCTCTCTCTGTCAAAACCAATTTAAATAAATAAATAAATAAATAAATAAATAAATAAAATACAAAAAAAAAAGTTAAAGAAAAAGAGTCTATCAGCCATCGGGTACTTACGTCTCTGATGGAGCTATGAGGAGGTTCATTTCCCAGGGCTGCCACACAAATTACATCCAACCCCGTAGCTTAAGACCACAGAAATTTATCTTCTCACCGTCTGTGGGCTGGCAGCATGAAAGTAAGGTGCCAGCAAGTCGATGCTGCCTCTGAAGGCTGTGAGTGGGTATCTGTTCCATGTCTCTGTCCTAACTTCTGGTGGTTGCCAGGAATCCTCTGTGTTCTCTGGATTGAAGATATATCAATCACTCCAATCTCTGCCCCCATCTTCCCATGGCCTTCTTATAAGGACACCAGTCATTGGGTTTAGGCCAGTATAATCTCATCTTAACTAATGACATTTGCAAAAATCTCTATTTCCAGATAAGGCTCATTCTGAGGTTTTGGGGAGACATGAATTTCGAAGGGACACTATTCAACCCAGTACAGGCAGGGTCTTCAAGGGTTAGAAAAAACTGCAAACTGGAATCAAGTGGCATCAGGAAGGAACTGTCACTTGTGGGGTGAACAAGTTTTTCGAAGCCATAACACTCACAAAAACCACCTGCAGACAGGAGGCCATGGGGAGCCCAAGGAAAGGAGCGGCTGCTTCTTCCTCCAGCCTCTCAGTCTCTCTCTAGTACCTGCAATTGGCAGAGCCTAACATGGCACCATCGCAGAAATGTAGTTTGCCGAGTGCCATCACCAACATCAGAAACAGAGTATTAGAAGGTAGGTTTGGAGCTGAGAGCCAATATCTTAACAATTAGCACAAGGAGGGAATGATGAACTTCATCCACAGTTGCTGATCGGTAACCAAAGAAGAGCATTAATAACTGTCGAGGAGATTAGCTTCAATTGTTCCATGGTCAAATATGTTCAGGAAGTACTGTTCAAGGGCTTTTTGTTGGACTGGCCAGGCATTTTAGCACTTTAGCCAGATCCTTTCCAAAGGGGTTCAGCCAGTTTTGACTGACATTAAAGCAGTCAATAGCCATCATATACATGCGACCATATGCAAAAGCTCACAGTGCTACCCACAGCCACTACAAACCCTGTCACTCCGCTCTGTTGAATTTTATTTTGATGCTTGATGTTTCTTATTTCAGTAAGAAGTCCATGGACGATTGAAAGCTGGTGCTTATGTTCTTCTCTCATCTATTATTTGTGGGTGACAGAGGCAAGTAAAAGTGTTCTGGTAAATCTGGAGCGAACTCATACACATTTTAGAGACCTAGATGCATCCTTGATACCTCATTGATACTTTCTGTGGATATTTTCTGCTCTTATTTAAAATTTATAAACCATGCTGAGTCCAGAATATTTAAAAATACATAACACAAAATAAAAACTAAGAGGAGACAATACAAAAGCAATACTGAGCTGAATGAAGTCGATTGAATTCCAACATGACCTTTGTTACTAACTAGTTATATATAGTAGGGCAGCTTTTGGTCTGTTTTTCTTCATCTATTTGATCTGTTTTTTTCTCAGCTATTAATTAAAAAGTTGTCATAAAAGATCTCAAAGAAAAAAAAACTGTCAGCTTTTGACTTGTATTATCTAATGACTAAAATGAATGGACGGTTATCAGTATTAATATGTGATTACTATGAATTTTGAGAATGGAAATTAGTTGAGGATTTAACTGCAGTATATAAATCAGTACTTTTGTGCTCTATAAAAGGGTTTGCATTTCTTCACAGAGAAGGGACAGTACTCAACAAATTTATAAGCTAATAGGAAACTAAAACACTGAAAGTGAAATTTGAAAGAAAACACCTTGGTTGTCTATCACTGTTATTTGTTATTCATTTGACATCTATGACTTTCTCTTCTTTCTTAGAAATTAACCAGTTCATGTGTCTAAGATAGATAGTAAAACAGAACCAGAAAGCACTTAGTGTATATCTGCATGTGTTTAAAACTGATAAAAGGAGACAATATGAGGAATGCACATAATACATCAATGTAGAACAGGTCATTAATCTAATTTAGCTCTATGAGGAAATACAGAGTCGTGACCTTTTTGTGTTGAGTATCTATATGTCCAGCAATTTCATATTTTACATTTGTGATTCATCTCTTAGCATCCGAAACCATCCAGCCGAATTCCCTATTCACTGCTTTAAATGCAGAAGGTGTGGAGAAATTCATCTAACTAGAATTCCATTAGAATATATATCTGGTTAAATACCATGGGTATTATTTAAATATCTTAATTTGAAACCGTATGTTGCTTGCTGATAAATATCACAAAAGAAAAATCACTGAATTTAGGTAAAGCTTAAAAATAATCTTATTAAGGGAAATAAAGAACTGATAGATTCTGTTTGGAGTGTGTGTGTGTGTGTTTAAAGTAACCGTTTTCATTCTGGATAGTTATGAATATTCAATGTAAAAGTATATTAGAGGTTACATTCTTATTTCATATCTGAAAACATTTAAATTTAATATCAGAAAAACATTTTCTTTAAAATTACTTTATAAGAAACTGCTTATAGTAATCCACTTTCTCTTTTGGTGCAGAATATAGCTACTTCTTTCAAGCTGTCTTACATTAAAGAAAGACACTGAATTGTCTTATCTGCCTTTGGCTGCTTAGACCCCATCAAATAATGTAGAGTGAATTTTTCCCACCATTTTTACTGGACTCAAACATGTAATTACTATAAATCAACATATCTTTGTTTTAGTGTCTCAATACTTGAGTATTTAGTAAACAGATGAGCAATCAGGCATGTTGTGTTACCAACAATCCAGGTTCCCAAACTGGCCAGTGACTTTCAAAGGTTTCCCCTAGAGCCTTCTCAAAGATTAGTCTATGGACCAGCAGTATGGGTATTGGCTGAGAGCTTGTTAGAAATGAAGAAACTCAGGTCCACTCTAGACCTACTGAATCAGAATCTGCATTTTCACACGATCCTTGGGTGATCTGTATGCACAGTAAAATTAGAGAAGCACTGCCCTACAGTTTCAACTTATATTCATTTGCATTCTGATACTGCTCCTTGAATAGGAGAAAGGGGAGCAGAATTATAGGTGTTGACTAGGAACTGTAGCCGAGAATGCCCATAGCAGTGTGCCATGCAATTCATGAAGGAAAATGAATCAAGAACTGCTTATATGGCCACTTTTAACTTAACCACCCTAAAAATGAATATGGGTAATTATTAAATATCTGTATAGCATATCTGTGCCATTAATGAGGGTCATATAGTCCAGATTCTTGGCACAGTTCTAGTTTGCACCTGAAGTCCTAAAGTAATTATTAATAGTACTCCCTACCACCTTTTAAACAAAAATATGTGCTCATTTAGATAATAAATTATATAGTGGCACTGATTATAATCTACTGCACAACCATCCATATGTACGCTAAAAACCTAGATACAGAACAAGAAAACCAGGCACCAGCATTCAGTGGCACGAGTAAGCCTATGGAAGCAAGCAAACAGCAGAAAGGTGGAAGGAATTAATTTTTTCAATGTTAAACAGGTAAAGAGTAAGAAACTGCTATTCATTGGCTGCAGGGCAGAGTTTAATGAGATCAAAACACAAGGTTTGCTAGGGATTAGCTCTGGGAAGTAAATTCTTTTTTAATTGACCAGAGGACACTGCTTGGTGGAGCCAGCGACAATTAGCAGCGGAGCAGTGAGGGAGCTGGGAGAAGAGTCAGTTACTGAAGAGAAGGGCAGGAGGCTCCAAAGGCAGGGAAACCAAGTCAGAAACAAATCTAGATGATGTGGTGAAACTACTTGCAACATATTAAACTGCTTTAGAGTCTTTTGTTAAGGTGTAATCTACATGCAGTAAAATTCATGCTTTTTGGTTTATAATTCTGTGAGTTTGACAAACATTCAACTCATCACAGTCAAGATATAAAATAGTTCTCTTAGTCCCCAGAATCTCCAAGCCCACCTGCAGTCAGTCAACCCTTCCCCCGACTCCAGCCCATGGCAACCAGTTTCTTGCCATTTCCTGAATGTCACATAACTGTAATTATACAGTATGTAGCTTCTGTATCTGACTGCTTTCACTTAGCATCTGTGCATTTGATATCCATTCTTATTGTTGCATTCATTAATATTAATAGTTTGTTCCTTTTTCATTATTGTAAATGAACCACAATTTGTTATCCACTCACCAGCTGGGTTGTGACACTTAGGTTGTTTCCAAGTTTTGGAGCTATGAATAAAGTCTATATAAACATTCACATAAGGTTTTTGTGTGAACATAAGTTTTCATTTCAGTTGGGTAAATATCTAGGATGAGGATCAATGGGCTATATGGTGACTAGATGTTAAACTTTATAAGAAACTGCCAAAGTGTTTCCCAAATTACCATTTTGCATTTCTACCAGCAGCAAGGTATAAGAATTTCAAGTGCTCCACATCTTTGTCAGCACTTGGTATTGTCAGTTTAACTTTATTTTTTAAAATTTTAGTCACCCTAGTGAGTGTAAACCTCAATCTATACCTGTTTTAATTTCCCATAAATGAAAACATTATACAGTAAATTCCCATCTGTATTTGCAAAATGTACAACAAATACATGTGTCGTTTTAATTTGCATTTCCCTAATGAGAAATGATGTGGAACTTCTTTTCTTGTGCTCATTTGCCATCCATGTTTCTTTTTTGGTGGAATGACTATTCAAATATCTTGTCCATTTTATTTTACTGAATTGTTTTCTAATTTGTGAGTTTTGAGAGTTATTTATATATTAAGTATTTAAGTCCCTTCTTGGACTGAAATTTCTCATAAATATTTCAACTTTCTACTCAAGTTTATTTTCTTGTTTCCTGTTAAGAAAAGACAGACACCATCTTCTGTGCATTTAAACTTTAAATTCTTAAAGACTGTTATTAAATAGCTTGCCTGTTTCTTATCTCCAGATAAATTCAAGTAGCTTTTATGATCCCATAGTAAAGTGTGTCCTTTTAAGGGCAATAATGAGTGCTAAAAATGAAATAAATGGGGTTTTGATTATAGCTTTTGTTACAGACTATGAAGTTGCATTTATTTCATTTAGCATATCTATAGCTTTTGAACTAATAAACAAACAGACAAATAGCCAACCTTAACCTCCAGCTGAGTTAAAAGGTGGCTTTCCGTGAATCAGGACTAAATAATAAATGCTATGATTTATCTAAAGCTCCTCCTTTTGTAGCTACCCTAATATTTAACAAAGTTAATAAACCTTTGCTAATTTTATAGTTAATTAATATTATAAATATTTGCTGATCATTTTACAAATAAAATATTATGGTTAATTTGTTTACAGGGCTGTACATTTAGAAACTTTTGGCACATTTTAAAAATGCAGTGAAGAGCTAGAATTTACATCTGACCACCGACTCCCCATTTTAGCTCCTCTGAGACTAGAGAAATCTATTAGCCTAAAGAATATACAAACATAGACACATGCTAGTTCTTAGGGTTGTTTGGAATTTTGAATGAAATTCAGCTTGGGTACAAAGAAGTTAAATCTGGTATGATCAGAAAAGATTATCATAAATCACTCTCATCATTATTAGAAGGTAAGGCATACTCTCGAATATCAACCCAGGGGAAGCCGGGATGGCTCAGTGGGTTAAGCGCTCACTTTGCAGCACCAGGGACCGAGGATCGAATCCCGGCCCCGGCCCTTGTGGACCCATGTGCTGAACTGGGGAGTTCCAGTTTAATTCTCTCTCTGTCTCTGTATCTCTCTCTCTCTCTCTCTCTCTCTCTCTCTCTCTCTCTCTCTCTGTCAAAAACAATAAACAATAAATAAATTAATAAATAAAAATTTGAATATCAACCCAAATGGCCTTCACTCAGGCTGAGCATAAGTGCTGTGACCACCTGAAAAGCTAGACATCCTGATTCCCAAGGCTGTCAGTCAAAAAGGGACATTGAAAACCATTGAGAAAGACAGTTTGTGTTGTCATATATCAGCCAAACCCAAAATCAGCAGTTAGTTATTCATTGAGGGGAGAAGCAATCCCTTCTAAGAAGAAAGGCACAACACAGTCAGAAGACCCTGAGAAAACACTTTTAACATTGTCATGATTCCCCAAATGAAGATGCCATAACCCATTATTACCAGCAATGAAGACAACACACACACACCAGACACATATATCAGCAAAAGAAAGCACTAATACAGCCAATAGGAAGTGAGCTAGAAGTAACTTCAGAAACATCACTGGAACCTCAAGAACTCAGGTACATCCTTTATTGGACTTTAATCAGGCAAAGATAGTTCATCACCTGATTTTTAAAAAATTTGCAGTACCTAATTTCAAAATCATCTACTAAGTGAACAAAATTTCTAAGCCAGCAATTGCATATAGCATGAACTGTTAAGTGCCATCTTATTTAGGAGATTTATTAAATGGAGCATGATGCTACACCAATGTCTGATGTGGTAATCAGTATAACTGTGTAATACAGTAATAATTAGGAAGTGCATAATACCAAAAAACTGGGGTAACTGAATTAGTTATCCATTGCAAAATACCCCTTTAATCTTGGTTCAGGCCCCATCAGTGTACAATTTAGGCGGAGTTCAAATAACTCCAAATCTTCCACAGCCAGTACATTCTGTTGGTGTCAGCCTTTAATAAGAATCATGTCATTCTCCTGATGTTTGATAAAGCTGTAGGTATAAGATGACCTCTATTCCTAAGTCTCACATTCAATTATATTAGTCAAGGGCTTTTTTCCTTGGTTGTGCTGGGAAGTTAATCTTTATAGGTTTGAATTTGGGGTTTTTTCCACTGTCTTTGAATATAACCAAATCTTCTTATGCACACCATCTGTATCCCAAGCATGATAATTTCATATTCAAGTTCACAGTAATGAATGTTTTGGCAAGCAGTTAGCTGTAATGTATTTATCAATAAATAAGGCAAGATATGCCCCAACAACAAATGCCCTTTGTACGTCACAGAGTGTGTGCCCTTATCCATACTTCAACTTTAGATTAAAAGGCACAAAGAGCAGCGTATATTATTCAGTCCTGGGTCACTTTTTCATTGTGTTCTGATTCATTTCTTCTGAATTACCCTTACAGAATTTTCAGTTGATAGGAAACTATGGACCAACATAGGTCGCCAAGCTTCCAATTCCTCTTTTGTCAGAGTCTTTCTTGGGAGCAATTCAGAGAGCTCCCACCCTCATTCACAGAAGACTCTGGCAGGGTGATCCCACAGGAAACAATGTTGAACAGTGACCTCAGAATAACACGATTTTAAAAACAGTTTAGAAAAATAACCAAACTCCTACTGGGCATCTCCCACAGTTGTTGGAGCAGCCATCTTTGAATACATGTTTGTTTCTTCTCTCTTCCAAACTCCCCCTGTTCTCACCTGTCAGTAACCATGATTAGAGCAGTATGGTAAAACCTCAGTGCCTTCACTGCAGCCCAAATCCTCAGACTGCTTGTGTTTGCGGTAAGCCTCAGAGGTAGAAGCATGATAAAGCCTTCTGTGTTCTCTTCAGACACACCATTTCTGTAGAGAGGCCCATCTCAGACTCTCCCCTTCACAACCACAAATGAGGAATGTGGCAACCTCACAGAAAGAGCATGGTCCCTTCAGACACAATGTTAAAATGGAAGCGCTGTCCCTGTGTTACAACTGTCCCCTTCCATCCCCAAATACAAATCAGCTTACTACATGTGGTGCTAAAATATAGAGAATTTAGAGCAAACCAATGCCACCTACTAATAACATACATTTTACAATGCTTTATTAGTTTTCATACATAACATAATCTACCTTTATACATAAACTTAAAATATCTATATTGTACCCTAACAATAATGAGAAATACAAGTAGAATAATAATAAATTATGTTTTTAAATCTCTGAATTTTTCAGTGTAACAACTCTAGAATACAAAATGAAGACATGAGGTGCTTGCTTCTAAATGTAGAATCACCATGAATGCAATAAATACCAATGTAGACAAACATAGGTAAGCTTATTATTAGCAACTTAAATATCATAACAAGTGTTTGTTAGCACTGCTGATATAATTTTTGGGAATGATGAACAACTCTTGGTAAGATTTTAAGCAAAACAAAATACAATCTTCCTTTGATTTAGAAGTAGTTTCACTATTAGAAAATACACTGTATATGAAAGTAATTCAGAAACTACTTGTGTTTACATATAAAACAGAAAATGTTCTAGGCTTAAATTATTAGAAACAAAATTTTCACCTAAATAGATGTCTGAAGGGGCACCAGAAATTTGTGCAGTATGTGAGGCAATATTTTGTTACGTGGAACTATCCTATACATTATACGTCTTTGGTCAATGGAATGTGGGCTGGAATGACAATGCACCAGTTCTGAGCTTAGACTTAAGAGGTTTCCACTCATCTTTCTTCTACTTCTTCCATATCTATGCAAAAACTATGAACTGGGTAGTCAATTATTCCAAGTAGGATTAAAAACATGAACATATTGGATTGCTTGTTTTTTTCTTGTTGAGTTGTACAAGTTCTTTATATATTTTTGATATTAGCCCTTTATCAGAGGCATTGTTTGCAAATATTTTCTCCCAGTTGGTTGGTTGCCTCTTTGCTTTGTTGATGGTTTCCTTTGCAGCGCAGAAGCTTTTTAGCTTAATAAGGTCCCATTTGTTTATTTGTGCTTTTACT
>PVKE010042370.1:0-13782 GCA_004027555.1 Craseonycteris thonglongyai
TGCTGGCTGGTGGATTTGGGTTTTCTTGCTGACACCATGGAAAAATTAGATTCTTTCAATTTGGAGTTGCAGGGAAAAGACAAAAATAGAGCTGAGATGATAAGCTCTGTAAACGCATTGAAAGCAAAATTGACTTTGTTGATATCACATCTGCATATCAAGTCTCTCGTGCACTTCCCATATATGAGGAAAATGCTAGGTAACAATGAATTAAACGTGCCATTATTTATTGAGACCCTGCAAGTGCTTCAAAAACAGTTTGAAGAGAGATTTCTGCAGTTTACAAATATCGAGCCAATTGTCTCCTTCTGTATCAATCCTCTTACTTGCCAAATAAATGTAATAGAACTAGCTGCATGTACTGCAGACCTTGTTCAGGGGAAAGCAGAAGAACTAGAGTTAGAAATTTTGAACCTTAAGAACGATATTTTGCTAAAATCCTTAATATCAGAGGACTTATGGAACATAGTCAACAAAGAGAGGTTCCCATTTTTTAAAAAATTGGCATATAAAATCAAATTGTTTTTCGGGTCAATGTATTTATGCGAATCTTTGTTTTCAAACATGAATTTAATAAAATCACGATATAGATCTCGACTTACCTATGAGTATCTTAATAATTGTTTGCTAACAGGGTTGTCGTCATACTCTCCTAATTACGAGGCACTGGCCAATGAAATGCAATGCCAAAGATCACACTGACAGATTGTTTTTTTTTATGTTTTCTTTTATGTTTTTTTAAATGATTTTATTATACGTGTTTTTTTTATTTACTTTGTATTACGTTTTGTATATATGTTTCTTTGTGTGTATATAATTTGTACAATAAATGTATTATTTTAAAATTATTTTTGTTTATTATTTTTTATTCTTGTTCAATAATAAATATCCTTAGAAATAGCTGGTGCCCGCCGACTTACCGATATTTTAGAATGTGCCCTAGTGTATAAAAAGTTTGGGAACCCCTGATCTAAGCAGTGATCCAGGTTCTTGCATTTAATTTCCAATGGAAATATCCCTTTTCCCTTCTCCTGCCTAACTCATTGTCAAACTTCCTGTGTCAGCATAAAAGTCTTCACTTCTACATGGCCTTCCCTGACATTCTTATTGAGCAAGAATTGCTATCTTCTTTATCTTTTATTAACACTCCTTGTAAGATTTCTTGCAGAGAACACGTAAGACTGCATAACGATTTGTTTCTATATTTGTTTTTCGTTCCTAATTGTGAGTTAATACATATAGGAGATGTGTCTTATGCATCTTTTTATTACAATACCTAGTATAGGTTCTACCACAGCATTTACCATGTGAGATGTACAAAAGAAACATATGGAAGATGCCAGGATAGCTCAACAGTTTGAGTGCTTGCCTTGCAATCACAACATGCAGGAATCAAATCCCAGCCCTGGGCTGTGCAAACCCATATGCTAAACTGCAGCACAACTGGTAACTACAGAGCTCTGGGGTAAAGATTCTCGACTCCCATGCAGGAGGCCCCCACCCCCCATTCAGTTCCCATCCCATGTGGCTCTACATCTACCTGTGTGGAAAGAAACCATGTCACAACTAATGATGTATAACTATGGAGACTGCTCTGGGCCCTCCCCACTTCTTTCTCTTCTCTTCTCTTCTCTTCTCTTCTCTTCTCTTCTCTTCTCTTCTCTTCTCTTCTCTTCTCTTCTCTTCTCTCTCTCTCTCTCTCCTCTCAAACAATGAAATAAATCTTAAAAAAAAAACATGTTTAATAAATTTAAGAATGAGTGAATAAATACATGAATGAATGAATGAACAAATAAAAAATGAAGTGCATTTCTGTTGAAAGGTTAGAATTACAAGTAACAGTGCCGCCAGCTATGATGTATAAATAACATTAGCTACCTGAAGGGGGAAAAAATGAATAATATATGTACTGCGAAAACAGAAGCTATGAAAAACTGGCTTCTGAGAGTTGTATAATTTCATCCATTTATTTTCTAAGTACTTTACTACATGGATAACAGAATTAGTAGCATCTATCTCTGTTTCCAGAGTGAAAGTATAATTAAATTAGTTAAAATTGTGAGCCAAATTTTTTGGGCTCAATCAAAACATGGCTTCATCACTGAATACCTATAGGACCTTGAGAATGTTAGTAAAGCCTCTTGTATCTTAGATTTTATCTAAAACATGAGAAGAATAATAATATACCTTTTAAAAAACAGTGAAAACAAAATACACATATAAAATATTTAGATAAAGACTTTGCACATTAAGTTTATTAAATGTAAGCTCTTATTATTAACCACTGATAATTAGAAAAAGGATTCAAGGATACCTATTAATAGAAAATTCCCTAACAGAACCAGACATGTTTTGTGCCATATTATGAATTTTATATATATATATATATATATATATATATATATATATATATATATATATATATTCAAATGATATATATGTGTATGTATGTATGTATACGTGTGTGTGCATGTATATATACTGTCTGCAAAAAACCCAGCCATGTAATGTGAAAACTAGAGGCATTTATTGAAGAAGATACAAGATACTAGAAATATTGTATTACATATAGGCAAACGACGCCTCAGTCCCTTTCAAAGTAGGCACCTTGAGACCTCACACAGTTCTCCCAGCATCTTTTCCACTGTTCAAAAACACTCTAAAACTCATTTGTTGGAATCGCCATCAGCTGCATTGTTGTATTTTAAATACAATCTACCTAGTAAACATTTTCATTCAATGGTATCTAGTGCCCCCACTGACTAGTACAGTGAAGTCATCATTGGTCACCCATGCAAATTCCAGTCCACTATCCTTTGCTGCCAGGTCACATAGATGTTGCACAAACCATTCTCTTTATATTAACAATGGCTGGATTTTTTCTAGACAAACTACTTATATATTAACGCACTTGTGCTCAATAAATGGTTCAGAAAACAAATGTTTGAGTGCAACACTTCCCATGGATCTTTCTCCTATTATTGCCCCCACTAGGTTGTTAGCTCCTTGAGGGAAAGTGCTATGTATTATTTATATTTATATTTCCAGCACCAAGTACAATGCCTAATAAATAATATATAGCCAAGAAATACCTGATAAATGCATAAATCACTAGGCTAAAATCATACATTCAGGTTCTAAATTTTGATTATGTGTTAATGAAATAATGATTTCTTCATTTATTAAGTAAATCCCTATCTATGGTCAATAGTTTCACAAAGACAGACTATTTGCTCTGTTTGCTACAAGAACCAGAAAACAGGGAGAGTGCCTTAATCCACGTACACCACAACCCTCTCCTTAACAGACTACTGAGTTTTGACTTTTCGTTGATGATAAATAAAATGTTCAATTTCTGTGTTACTATAACAGTCTCAATCATATACATTCATAGAGGGAAACTTCCTTTATAACACAAAATTATCTGTCTGGAAATTACAAGTAGATATCTGGATAGTGAAGAGGAAGACTAAAAGGGTCACAGGGTGATATTTGAAATACTTCCAAAAGAAAATAGTTGTTGAAGATTTTCTAAGTTGTATCTAGGATGTATCCATACACTAAAAAAAGAGTTTACTGTGATACATAATTTCTTAAAATAAACTTTTATTTGTTGTATACTAAGACAACAGTTATTTTGGTGAAAACATCTGTTTTACTGAGCTCTGTATGGGTTATTATAGGTAAATCACAAATTTATTTTAACCAGTATGTCTAATTGAAACATTTATAGAAATGTTATTCAGTTTTCTAACAGTAGTAATTAAGAGCTTTCTTAGTGGTCTAGAATCCCTGTACAGTTTTCCTTTTTAACGTGGAAACGTGTGTGGGGTTCTAAGTGGTTAAACTATTTAGCTATATTTTAACAGACAAAAAACAAACAAACAAAAAACAAAACATTTATCTAGGACATCTTTATACAGTTGTACAAAAGAGCATTGTCCTAAAGTATACTAGGAACTGTATAGAAAGGATAAGGAAAAGTTATGCCAACTTCAAGTGTAGCTAGGTAAGTTCAGTTCAATAAAGAAATCACACATTATAAATTACCAAACAGTAAGGCTTATTATTTACTATACTGCTCAAAAAGATCTCGTGTCACCCAGTTTATTACAGAATAAATCTATACTGACCATGATATCCAAGTACCTTCACAATCTGTCCCTAATACTGTGTGTGAATTATGTCCTTCTATATAACTTTACTTGTCCTACATTTAAGCTAAATCAGCTTCTGGTCATACTTTTGTTCACCCTGCCCTCTCCATCTGGAATACCCTTTCCTCAATATTTTCCCGATCACAATTTTATTGATTCTAAGAGTGTCAGCCAAAATTTGTTTTCCTTCATGAACCTTTCGAGATCACTGAATTTAAATATACACTCTTTAGGGACTTTAATAAAATTTTAACTTTTTCACCAGGAGCACTTAATGAATTCATGTTGTGAGTCAAGGATACTTGCAGAAAGACAATTCATATGACAGATACTTGATGACTATGTTACATGTAAAATATTGTTTTGCAGAAAGATGTGAAGATTCCCAGGACATTGAATGTAAATTCTGCATGACATTCCGACTCCTCTCCGCAAACCAACTCCCTTTGATTATCTTAATTAGAACTAACAGATGAAAAAAGAAACAAACAAAAGGAAACTATCTCATCTTTCTATACAAAAATTATATATCCACAATGTACTCATACTGTACATTTATTAATTGTTTCTTCTCTCTAATTACACTGATTTTCTCGAAGACCAATGTCTTTTCTTGAGTTTTAATTTCTGAATTTTCTTCCCTTCTACCTTCTCAAGGACATAATTTTAGTATTTAATCCTTTTTCTTACATTAGCAATGCTTCTCTCTCTCTACTAGATCACAGCATGTAAATAGATTTGAGTGTCTTCTTATTAAAAATAAACACAAACACACTTCATCTCAGACAAGTCACTTTACTCCTTTGGGTCTTATTCGTTCCCCTCATGTAAAATGAAAATGGTATAGTGCACATACCATATGGTTGTCAGGAAAATTGAATAGGTGTTCTAAAATTGTGGAAAATGCTTAGAATTCTGAGAGGTTCAGAGTAAGTGCACAATAAATCACAGGTATTGCTGTCATCATGTTGTCAATACTGCCATAGCTAGCTTACCTTCTTTTCCTCCATGTGATATCTAAACATTGTTCCCCCAGGATCCAAAAACTTCTGTGAGCTTCTATTCTTTCTTCAAAGTAACCTCACCATTCCCCATGGTTTAAAATAATTTCTGTAAGGTTATTATTCACTCAATATTTCTCTAGTCTTAGTTTTTATTCTGAATTCTAGACCCTAATATCTACCTTCTTCTTGACATCTACATTTAGACATTGAAAAAGTATATCAAATATTACATATCAAAAATGGAAGCCTAATTTAACCCAACAGATCTACTCACCCCACCCTATTTTACCCATTTTAGGTTCTGAAACGTTCACTTAAGAGTCACTATTGTATCATTACCATTCCCATGACCCAACATCCAATTAATTTGTAAATCTTAACAATCTGCAGTCATATATAGCCTAAATCCATACATTTACCTTCTTATCTGTTGTCACTTTCTTAAACCAAGATGTCATTATCTTTTGTTTGAAATGCTGTAAGTAATCTCCTAGTACCTAGTTATTTTACTTTCTAAATGGCAGTCCACTTGTATCCAAAATAGAGCTGAGTATAATTAGCTTTAAATTCATATTTGTTATATGAATTAATAAGTGAAAACCCTCCTTTCAAATTTATTATTTGAAAACTTGAAAATGATTTTGTTTAATTATAAAATACATATTTAAAATTATCTTCATTCATTCTTGAATAATGAGATGATAAATTCAAGAATGGTATGGCATTGGCTCTAGAACTAAATTAGCTTTTGTATTCATGTTGATGCTGTACCTTTTCCCTAAGATTAATGCCAAACTTACAATAAGTAGTTTCTATATGTAAAAGACATACGAAATCTGACAACTAAGTCTGTGAACTCATCTTATAAAAAGTGCTACATACCTCACTGCTGAATATCACTACGATCACCTTCAAAGTATCGGTACTCTGCATTGGAAGCTATGCATATACACCAGCTTCTAGTCTACTCTTCAAAGCAGTTTTGGAGCTCTTACTCTGCAATGGCCATCAAAGTAGTCATCATATTACCCTTGATGTCCTGAATGTTATCAAAATGTCTTCCTTCCAATATTTCCTTTATCTTTGGGTAAGAAAAAAGTCATTGCGGGGGGTGGGGTGGGGGGTCATATCAGGTGAATAGGAAGGTGTTCCAATACAGTTATTTGTTCACTGGTTAAAAACTCCCTCTCATACACTGCCCTGTGTGCTGGTGCATTGTAGTGGTGTAAGAGCCATGCATTCTTTGCAAAAATTTCGGGTCGTTTTTATCTAACTTTTTCATGTAGCCTTTTCAGGACTTTCAAAGAGTCAACCTAGTTTACTGTCCAGTTGGTACAAATTTTTAATGAACAATCCCTCTGAAATATATCACAAAAGTTTAGCTACAACGTTTTGATTCTTGATTGAAACTGAACAGAACTTTTTGGTTGTGTAGAACTGGCTGACTTCAGTTTTGCACTTGGACAGTTTGTTTCTGGGTCATGTTGGTACACCTGTTTCACCACCACTAAAAACACTGGTTGAAAACATCGTCTTGACTCTCCAAAAGGTCTTGGCAAACTTTTGACTCTCTTTTGCTTTTGTTCATCAGTAAGCTCCTTTAGGACCCATTTTTGCACATACCTTTCTCATGCCAAGATGTTTAGTTCAGATTTTCCTATTTCTCTATCAATATTTATCTGATCATCTATGCATCTCATAGTCAACCGATGATTTTTAGCCAGTTTGGTGAATGTTTACAATATTTTCATCAGTTTTGCTTGTTACCAGCAGCTCTGACCTCTCTTTATCAGTGAAACTTTCTCTCCCCTCAGAAAAATGTTTAATCTGTTTGTACACTGTTGTGATCTTCATGGCATTGTCCCAATAAACTTGGACTAACATGTCCCTGATTTCACTTCTAGTCCTGCCAAGTTTAACAAGAAGTTTAATGTTTGTTTCTTGCTCTAATTCAAGCTCTGAAATTCTCATGATGGTACACAAAAACACACAACAGTAATGAACATCACTCAGCAAGACACTGCCACATATCAACACAAAGATAGCTGTGAGACACTGATATACCAAGGTTATGAATCTTTACTGAGCCTTTTCTACAGTGATGCCAACATAAGGTCTTGGTATCAATTTCTCAAACTTAATTGTCAGACCTCATATTAACATATATTACCTCTTGTTGGATAGCCTGGCAGAAAAAAAATGCCAGGTAAGTTGGTATGGCTCAGCAAGTTAAGTGCTCGCTTTGCAGCCCTGGGGACTAAGGATCGAATCCCAGCCCTAGCCCGTGTGAAACCATATGCTGAACTACGGTGTGCTTCCCATGCAGGAGGCCCCAGCCCAGATCCCACCCTGTGCAGACCCCACCCACCTGTGTGGAATGAAAATCATGTTGAAAGCTGATGACGTACAACTATGGAGATGGGCCGGGGCCCTCCTCTTTCTGTCTTTCTCTGTGTCTGTCAAAAACAATAAAATAAAAATCTTTTTAAAAAATATCATCATGATCCCAGTAGCCAAAAATAAAAAAATAAACAATTCCCTTAAAAGCAAGTTGCTGGAATGTGACCATAGTATAAGATCAAGCAGAAGAGTCATGGTACTTATCCTAATATGACAATTTGTTGGTGACAGTAAAAATGTGCAGGTAGTATCATGGTGTGGTTATCCAGTACTACCAAAGAAACAATAATCTCAAGAAGAATGTTAGTGTAGGAGTTTCTGGAAATCTATGAGTTAAGGAGATAGTGTTTTGGCAAAAGATTTAGAACTTGAGAGGGAAAGTTAGTGATAGGGCAAAAATTGATTTTCAAAAAGAACAAGATGACTATTCAACAGAGGTGAAAGTATGTCAAAAGAAAGATGGGTAGGGGAAATGGGAGAAACAAAATTTTTATGTTAATGCATGGTGCCTGAAATTCTGGTTGCTTCTCAAATTAGCTATACATATTTTTAAGATATTTAGATTAAGGTTAAGAAACAAATTTAATTGCAAACTACCTGGGAACTAATTAAAAGAAATAAATATATTAAAGGAAATTTTACATAATGTGGTGAAAATTTGTCATAGATTATTTATAATTTAACATTAATATTGATGACAGTGATGGATTAGAGGTTATTGTCATGTAAATATAAACCTTTTATTCAGAATGTAATATTATAAAAGAGATCCATTTTCTCATGTTATCACTTGTCAATTTCTGGGATTTAGCTAACATAATTTTGTCTTGCTCATAGATAGGGTCTTTTCAAATAGAATTCCATTAACAATAATGAGTAGGGAGAAGGTTGAAAACTGTGTATTGATCATTATAAATTATAATAAAAGGCACTTTAGAGGAATATAGATGTAACCACAATTTGCTAGAAAAGAAAATACAATGTGAACAAAGCAGGATAGACAGGATGCTGTGGTTTCCACGAAGGTTTTCTTCCTTTCCCTGCATTAAGTTACAGCAATGCTGACAAGAATTAGCACTGCTAGAGGTTGGGGATCAATTTAGGATTTGGGTTTATGTTAGAACTCAATCATCACTAAAACATTCAAATTTCCAACTTTTCTCAAGTGCAGCAGATCCATCAGTTTTAGTTTATGAATATGTGAAAAGACCTGAGACTGTCAAATACTCTCAAATTTACAATTTTAATAAACTGCCCATGTAATGTGTAGATAAATGTTTTCTTCAAAAATCTAGATACCGTATGTAACATAATCAAAACCCCAGCTTTCTACTCTTTGCCTCTTATACCCAAAAGGAGATTTGGCTTTAAAATTTATATATTTATTATACATCTACAATAATATTTAAAATACTTTCCATCTAAACTTAGTATGTTTTTCCAGAATGTAATTCATGTCAGGATTCTAAAACTGTTTTGAAAAATCTCTGATAAGAATTGTTCTCTATGGTGTTGTTTTGCACAATTCACATGGAATGTGTATTTAGGTGCTCTTTTCACAGTTTAATTATAAACAGTAAGTACACCATAGTATCTTCATTATTATATGTTATTCTTAGAGTGGGAAAGATAGTGTACCACAATATTGTTACCTATGAACATCCTTTTGAATTTACATTAATTATTTTGAGCAAGAAAAGCAAGTTCTTATGATGTACAACTCTCAATAATGTATTATATTTATTATTACTAAGTCTATTGGCAAAAGTGAGGGACACTTTTCCCCTATCTTCCAACTATATACCCATCATCCATCCATTTGTTTACTGTAGGACATGTAGATGATTTCACCCAGTAACACTCATTTTTCCCGAAAATCTAAAGTAACACTTACGGAGTAATAGTCATAAATTGTTTTTCTTAGGTGTAACTTTCAAGAAGTGAGTTTAGATACAGGGATGATGCCCTTTTGAGGTCAGTGAACTGTTCCATGGTAGTGAAACAGCCAACTGATGATTCTTTAACTACTGAGGTCGTATGAAAAAATTCTGAAATGCAAATCACTGAAATGAATCCAGACCTGAAATGAATCCAGTGAACAAAGAAATAAAATATTAGCTGTATGACAGAGAAATTGAGTGTTATTCCTTTTGATATACTGCTTAAAAGTCTACTTTACTTTTTGTTTCTACTTCAAGGAAAATAAATGAGTTTGTATGGCACTTAATCTCATAACATGCACAGCTCTAAGATATTTTAATATGACCTGGTAGTAATATGGAATAAGTGAGAGACTTCAATATTGACCCTTAAATGCAGGCCTTCTGAAAGTAACAATATTATATTTTAATCCAAAGATCTTCAAACAAAAACACAATTTATTTAGTTCTGAGGCAGATCTATCAACCCTGTCCTCATTCTACCCCTCACTTTTATTAATCAGTGATTAGTCATATCTTTTTTTTTTTAAAGATTTATTTATTTATTTATTTATTTTTTATATATTTTGTAGAGTATAAAGTATATTTATAGAGTAATTGTTTTATCTTCAGTGCATATTTATTTCTATTTTACTTTTGACAGATAGAGAGAGAGACAGAGACAGAGACAGTTAGAGAACCGAACTGTGGGAACTCCCCAGTTCAGCATGTGGGTCCTGCCTGGGCTGGAGCCGGGATTCGATCCTCGGTCCTCGTGGCCTCAAAGCGAGCACTCAACCCACTGAGCCATCCCGGCTTTTCCCTGATTAGTCATATCTTTAATGAGCACATATTATGTATGTGTCATGCATAGTAATGGAAAGATCAAGAGTTAAAAATCAAAACATAAGTCATTATTTATGCTCTCATCTTTGAGAATTTCACCATCTAATTTGGGGTTATCAATCATATAACAAATAACTGCAAAGCTAGTACAAGAAATAAAGTATTATTTTTGTATAAAGTTTTAACAAAATTGACTAATCTCTCTACCAATAAATGCTCTTAAATCTCCTAATTAAGTAAATGATTTATTATAATATACTTATCGATGGTGAAAAAAATAATTTCTATGTTAGAAAAGGAGGGTGGATAGGAAACTACTTTGTAATTAATCAGAGTATATATACTCTCTTTGAGCCAACATACAAGCAAACATAAATACACATAAACAAATACACACTATACAACTGCAAAGGAGTAAGAGCATGTAAGTCTAAGTAGAAAAGAGAGGGACATCTTTACAGAGATGGTGATTTTTGAAATGGTTCTGGAAAAAATGAATAGGAGTTTATCAATTGGAACAGAGAAGTAGAAGAATATTTAGGAAGTCAGGAAGGTGAGAAGAAGCAGGCGAGCAAAGCAATGCTCACCTGGAGAGACACCTGCAGTTGCTGTACAGTATCTGGGCAGGTCTGGGAAGGGCTTTCTTTACCAGTCTAAGCATATCTGACATTATCTTACAGATTTGAGGGTTTTTGGGGAGTGTTTTGGACAACCAAGTCAAATCAGTATTTTAGGAAACTTTCACCATAAAACAGAAGATGGTTTCAGGAAAGGTAAAAATTGAGCCATGGAGATGGGTTAAGATACTCTACCAATTACTAGCTGTGAAATTTGGGGACATTACTTCACCTGTTTTTCTCATTGTTTACAAAAGGTAAGAATTCTGAAGAAGTAACACACAAAACAATTCAAACAGAATAAAACCAGCATCTATATTTTTTAGTAAAACAGACAGTAGTAATAGTGGTGATTTAAAGATTTATTTTTATTGTTTTTGATGGAGAGAGAGAAAGATACAGAGACAGAGAGAAGGGGGAGGGCCCAAAACAAGTCTCCATAGTTGCACATCGTTGGTTTTTCCACATAGTTTCATTCCACAGGTGGGCGTGGGGCTGCACAGGGCAGGAACTGGGCTGGGGTCTCACCCCGGTGAGAACTGATCTGGGGGCACTCCCCAGTTCAGCATATGGGTCCACACAGGCTGGGGCCTAGATTTGATCCTTGGTCCCTGAGGCTGCAAAGTGAGCGCTTAACCTACTGAGTCATCCCAGCTTCCCCAATAGTGGTGATTTAGTAAAATATAAAAATTTTTAAAGCATTTTATTTATTTATTTATTTATTTATTTTTGACAGAGAGAGAGAGAGAGAGAGAGAGAGAGAGAGAGCTGAACTGGGGGAGCTCCCAGTTCAGCATATGGTTCTGCACGGGCCGGGGCCGGGATTCGATCCTTGGTCCCTGGCACTGCAAAGTGAGCGTTTAACCCACTGAGCAATCCCGGCTTCCCCAATAAAATATAATTTGAGAGATATTTAAGAGTCATGTTCTGTATCTAGATCGAGGAAAATCATTTCTTATGAATGATGTTAAGTGCCTTTATAAGGTACTTTTTTAATGTTTGGATTAACACAGCTAAATAAATTTACTAAGCTACAGAATATCTACATTGTATTAGCTGCAATATATATGTAACTACCCATCAGGAAACATAGCAGTCGAGGTTTTCAAAGCTAAATTAAACATATTTAAGGAGTACCAGGCTTACTTTTAACAGAAAATCTCGAATGATCCCAGGTAGCTTATGAATCTCAGGGAGTTAGAGGGCAAAAGTGTAGGCCTAAGGGAAGGCTGTAGCTCTAAGGAACAATAATTATTCTTCAGTTACTCTTGTCTTGATATGGTTTCAAAAACATTTTTGTGAAAAGTTTAATTTGTAGCCGGCAGAATAATGACAACCACAATGATGTCTAAGACCTAGTCCCTTGAACCTTTAAGTATGTTACTTTACATGGCAAAAGAAACTTTGCAAATCAAAATAAAGTTATGGACTTTAAAATACATCAATAAACCTTGTTTATCTGGAGGAGCCCAATATAACCCTTGGGACTTTAAAAGCAGAAGAGAAAGCAGAGAGAGAGGTCAGAGAGACCTGTAACTATGTGAGAAATGGCAGGACATTCAAAGCACGACAGAAGCTTGAACTGCTGTTGCTGGCTTTGAAAAATGAAAGGTAGGGGTCACAAACCACAGAATGAGGGTGGTCTCTAGAAGGTAAGAATGGGCCTCACCTGACAGCCAGCAAGAAAATGAGAACTGTGGCCCTACTACTTTAAGAAACTGAATTTTGCCAGCAACCTAAATAAACATGGAAATGTATTCTCCCCTAGGTCCTCCAGAAAGGAGCACAGCTTTGCTGACACCTTGATTTTATGCCAGTCAGCCTTCTTCCCTACAGAAACATACACATAGAAAAGTACAAAACACAAAAGAGAGCCACTTGATAAATTTTTACATAATAAACACATTTATGTAAACAGAATCCAAAGAAATAGGATACCGCTCCCTCCAATTTTACCACTATCCTGACTCTAACAATAGTGTTGCGTGTTTTTTAATTTGAAGCATATGTATGGAATGATACAGCATGTAATTCTTTTGTCTGTAACCTCTTTCTTTCAATATTGTATAAGTGAGACTCTTCCATGTTGTTTCATTTGATTCTCATTGCTATACAGAAAATCTGAACTGATCCCAGGTACCTTATGGATCTCAGGGAGTTGACCACTTTTTCTAGATTTTGCTGATTTCAAATATTGCTTTTATGGATTTTCTTATACTTCTCTTTTTGAATATGTGTAAACATTTGTTGAGATTATACTGAGGAATGAACTCACTGAATTATAAAATAGTACAGTTTTCCCTCGCCACTTCGCGCTTCATGGTTTGCGGCTTCAGTGCTTCGCGGGTTTTTCCAAAATACTCATCAAAAAATAAAAATGAAAAAATACCACCATGTCGGCAGCCACATGGCGGAAAGGAGCGTTGTTTCATGTGGATGCGCGAGAGAGAAGGATCCCTGCGTGTCAAACAAAGAGATGAGCTGACTCAGAGCACATCCCACGGGCTCTCATAAAGGCGCGTGATGGGTTTCCGGTGCCCGATGAAGACCTCCTTGAGATGACAAAGTCTGCAAGTGAGGAAGAAAATGAAGAGGAAGACAAAGAAGAAACTGAAAAGCGTGGCCTTACCCTGGAGAATCTGCAACAATTGTGCAACATGGCAAGAGTGATGCAACAATTTGCACAAGACATTGACGACAATATGGTTCGAGCTGTCGAGTTCAGCCATCGCGTTGACGGGGTTATGTCCTTGTACAGGGGAATTTTGAAGGAAAAGAAAAAACAAAGACAACAACTCCCCATCACCATGTTTCTCTCCAAGGCAAAGCCCCCGGCTCT